>JAPYZP010003588.1:0-11655 GCA_030522985.1 Torymus sinensis | reverse complement strand
TGTATCAAACAGCAACCGGCAAACCAATCGGAATAACTCGAATGAATAAATCTCTAGCCGTACTTTATTTATTCACATTCTGAAGTAAGTGAGAAAATAAATATCAAATTATATAGAATATAAAGAATAAAAGAATGATTGAAGGGTAAGAAATTTATATATTTATAGAATACAACTTTACTTGTAAGCATCAAGGATACTCACAGTCTTGAATAACGACAACACTAAAAAGTTTTTAGATACTATTGAGATTGAAAGTTGCTACAAATAATTAAACGCCTCTGCTATTTGTACGTCAGATTTATGAGATATCAAAACAAAACAAACATCATAGCGAGGTGTTTTGGAATTTATACTCTGAATTAATATACTTTACATCTGACGTACGTTTAGCAAGAGCCATAATTAAATGTTTAGAGATACTTTTTTCATTAGAAAAAATTTTGTTTCTGTTTTAGAACAAATATTTGTCAAGTTGATAAGATAGATAGTCTTTAAATAGTGCGTTAAAAATGAATTTTGTTGAATTTTGGAATTAAATGAGATTTCCATATAAAACTTGAGTTCATCAGTGAAAAATAATATATAATATGGTCGTATTTACTTAAAAGAAATATTTTTTTATGTGGTTATATGACATAGAAGTCAGTAAATGTGTATAAATTGTAGGTTTATATTTGAATGCGAATATTAGTGCAAATATACCATAAATCATAAAATATGGCTAAAATTTCACACTTCCAATTGCTGTAGCATTTGACGCAAGGCCTAATTCACGAGTGGCGCTAGGGCAGTGAGTAAGGAGACACTGCGCGAAGGTGTAAAAGACCTCGATGACGTTGCCAATACCGGTGTCCATTTCGACGAAGCTGTAACTACGAGGGCCAGTGAATCGCGCCGAAATCTCAAGCGTAAAGCGGCTCAGAAAATATCAGAAATTATGAAGGGATGAGACTATAAAACAACTAGACGAGTCAAACGTCGACGGCAGTCGAGAAACGCACACGACACTGTTCGAACCAAATGCGTCAAACTCAAAAGGGTTGTAAAAATAGCAGGCGGTCGAAAACAACTTAAAGGAGGTAGACAAAAGCCAAAAACACCGACTTTTCGAAGCGTGAGCGATATTTTTGGGCCAAAGTAAGTAGAAAAAATGGCTTTCCTACACTCACACTCGACAGAGTGTATGTCGAGCAAGCTCGCAAACTTCGATCGAAGGCAGCAGTTTTTTGAACGACAAGCCTGTGTCATCGATCAGCGATGAAGGTAACGCACCGATCGAATTGGTCTTACTCAGCGCCAGCTGTGAACGTTCGTTCTTCACTCAATGTTCAATGATATAGATATTTTTCTCAATCAAAAGCTTGTCTGACCAACAATCAACACGTATCCGTACATAGCTTACATCGAGTCGTTGTTGAGTTATTCGCCGGCATCCAAAGATTCTCATCTGACCGCTAGTCTCTGGTACGATGACACACCCGCATGATTCGAGGCCACTCCATAAAATCAAGGGACTAGCTCTAACACGGGGTTCATCATTCGCCAATACTATACACAGGGCGGAAAGACATTCTACATGATCAGTCATCTGCACTGCGAATTGTTTAATCAAGATAAAAGCTTAGAAATAGCGTCGACATGCGAGTACGCCTAGTGCGGAGCAAAGACATTTTGTGGCGAGGTCAATGCTTCTAATTATGCGTTGCCCCACGTTGGGCGCCATTTTGTGACACGGTACTTAGCGGTCCGAAAACCGCAAGTCCCGGATACCGCATACAACAAACATTTCCCTTATACTACTCGAAACGTGATCGCCTGGCACCCAGTAAATTGATAAATTCGGCGGTCACGTTTCGGGTAGTATAAAGGAAATGTGTGTTGTACGTGGACTAGCGGTTTTCGGCCTGCTAAGCACCGTGTCACAACTGTGTAAAGAATAATTTATAATTATATGTGATAATAAAAGCATCAATATCGGATTAATTCGGAATGGCGAATAATTCCATCTCTTAAATAATTTGTTTGTTTAGTTGCCGGGGATAAAAGTAAATTTTGAATAGAATAAAATCTAGAATTTCATGAGACGCGCGATTTATATAAGATAGAAAATATAAGTACTTTAGTTTAGGATAGGATTAGGTAGTTGAATCAAAACACGGCCGGCCGTTGGGAAAAAGGTAAACATACGAATTCGCACAGCGGGCGAATTTAAATGGCAAAACAATTCGTGCGGTCAACGACACCGTGTGATGTCACGAGCCGGCAATCCGTCAGCCCGCTGCGGGTATGTATGAGTCTGATCTCTCTCCCTGCACGGAGAGAGGAGTATGATTCGGATAATTAGTATGCTAAAGGTGTCATGCGCGGCGCCGTAATGCGCATGAGGTATGGTGGGGTATCGCCAGCCGGAGAGATTGATTGCGCTTGATAGCTAGATCAGCCTGCTCTGTGGAGCGATCCTGCATGCACTGGATTGATCTTTTTCGCGTATATATAGTCCTTGACTAATTTCATGAGGTGTATATACGTGTTGAAGTCATTTCAGTGTGTGAAGAAAGAAATCCCACGGCGCAGAAATTACTATTCCTATACTAGATCTCGGATCCTAGATAGGAGGTCTATAAAAGAATTAAATTAAAGATTGAAAAAAGAAAAAAAACAAATATAAAAGTCCAAGACATGCAACCACTGACTACGCAATTCGGGATTGTAGACCGCTATGCTCGACGGTCTTGATGGATGGGCTGCTAGGGACCAGCGACACGATGCTCTTGAAGCAGACAACGACCTGCTAAAAGACCAGATGCGAGAGCTCAGGGTGAAGAGCGGAGAGCACGTCTGTGAATTGTTCTTTCGGGTCATCGAGGACTCAATGAGCGACATCAGCAGCACATTCAGCGAAATTAAGTTGCAGTAAAAAAAAACAAAAATCATCAAAACTATAAAAATAGAAACAAAACATAAGCACACACACTCATCAAAGGGAAACCGCGAAAACGGGTTTTCGTTGTCAAGTGGCGAGTGCGTGTGCCAACCCCGAAAGTTGAGAGGAAAAATCCGGTAAGCATCTACAAATGATGGTCTGCAAGTCAGTGGGAGAAGGGCGTAAGCCGTTGGAAGCGCGGGAAACGGTTTTTCCAGTAAACCACTGCTCAACGTACCAAGTTTTGAAGCTTGAGTTTCGAAAATCGGTGTACTGTGCACAGATGTCCTTCACTTATGTCAGGAGGGTCGGTACAGTATAACTGAAATTTGAGAGAAACGGTACCAACCGTCACAATGGTGCATACTCGAAAAAATGAGTACCTGCCCGTGAGAGCGGAGCAGATTGTAGAAACTCGGAGCAGTGTAGCGAGTGACAAGAAGCTATTACGGACAACGTAACGAGTGTCCTCGCATATATAGAGCAGAATGAGCGCCATCTGGGAGACGTTGACGAGATAATTGAAGAAATTGAGGAAAATGTAAAGTACCAGGTTACTGTAACAGAGAAAGCCTGTACCGACGATACGACCCTAGCTGAGCGGTTCCAAGACAATATCCGCAGGAAGGAACTTACCGAGCTTAAGAACGAGCTATGGAGCCGTATCGACGCCCTCGAGGGTCGCATTGGGGCAGATGTACATCGGTCACCTGGAATACCTTCAGAATGGACTGAGTGAAGTATTGAATGAAGTTCGATATCCAGCACCCGAGTCTCCTAAAGGAATTCGAATCAGACGAAAAACGTCTAGTTTTCATGAAATCGTGTGTCGGTGTAGTAAATGGACTGTACAAAACTGAATGGCAAGCGTACGTACAGGAATATGTGAAGGTACTCTTAAAGAATTACTTCGAGAACATGATTCATAGTAATGAGAAGTGTCCAGCACAGGAGACAGAGAGTAGCATGTCTGAAGCCTTTTTCGAAGAAAATCAGGAAAAAATAGAGGAGATGACGGCGGCGGTGAAAGGGATGCAAAAGGACATGAAAACATTAAAGATAACGCTCGAGCAACAAGGCAGAGCCACAGCAGAGAATCGAAAAGAGGACGAGAAATTGAATGAGGAAATTTTCGAGCTAAAAGATCGAGTAATTGCGCTTGAGAAGGAGGTGGAACGCTTGCAACGACTCGACAAGCTACGTGCAAAGCAAGTTCTCAAGCTCAAAAACCACATTCCGAGCTTAGCAAAAAAATCAGCAGGCAAATGCAACAGACATACGTCTGATATACAGCGTCAAAGAGCAACTTTAAGTGAGATCCGCTCTGCTCGAGGAGAAATGCAGTAAAACAGCGCCCACAAATGAAACTTATCTTCTTGAGACGCACAACTATTCAAAAAAACCGTCGAGCGTTAGATCTCAAGAGGACCTTGGATATCGACCATTTCAACCACAGCGGAGGTCAACCTCGCCACTGAGCTCAACACGACGCAGGGGTGGACTAACATACGAGGAGACAGGCGATCAACGGTCAGCATGCATGCACACCCTCTCTGCGTGTAATATACGCAAAGAGAAAATAACGACTCCCACGTTTCAAGGAGGACATAAAGAAAATCCGAGTAAATTTTTAAAAGATTTACGGAGGTATGTTCAGCCAGAAATAAACAGGCTTGAGGAATCTTTATTTATAATATCAAGGAGCTTGAAAGGCAACGTTTCTATATGGTGGGATACTGTTGAAGCTTTAGTCCATTCGTTTAATGATTTCGGACAGAAGTTTAGAAGAAAATTCTGGTCTGAGGAGAGGACTGATTAACTCGTCGACAAAATCGAGCATGGTATCTACTTGGTATATACTATGTCGTTGATTATTTTGACTCAGGATCTAGATAGATATACGGAAAATGACATCATAAAAAAATTAGCCAAACACCATGAGCTAGGATATCTTCACGGTGAAGGCTCAAGGTACAAAGAACCAGCAGAGCTTCATGGACCTTTTAGAGTACAAGCACATGGAGAAAAAGAGAGAAAGACGAATAAGAGGGCAGACAAGGCCAAACGAGCGAGAGTATGGAAACACCGCTCGACGAGAGCCTTAGCGACCGGAAAACCCAAGAGACGAAGAGAGAAAGCAAGAAAACCAAAACGCTTCAGCAGCCGCCTCAGGAGAGAATAATCGTGTTCAACTGAGAAACAGGCCCGGCGGCGCTAATTGGAATTGGAGTGAAGGGCGCAACTACTTTTTAACAAGATCAGAGATACACGCCCTAGACAAGGAGGTTCAGGATAATCTGAGCGCAGCTTGTGGTATACGGACGGGGAACTAATAGCCGTTGCACCACGGGCCTCGGATGAAAACGTTAAAACAGAAGAATGTGAAGCAACGGCAAGGGAAAACACAATTATGAGTATTATGAAGGACCCAAGAGCGATAGACTCGGCTGAAAATGATGAAGAAACTGCAGAGAACAATGATAAATGTCCTGAGATCGATATAGAATTGACGGCCTGTAAATACGAGGATTAGTGGATACCGGAAGCCCTATAACCTGCATCTCTGAGGAATTTTTCTTTGCAAACATGAAAAATTTTCAAACGTGCCGAAAGCTACCAGTAATTGGCCATATAATTAAGGGTGCCATTGGGATCAAATCAGCCAAATTAAAACCACATATTTTGGCTGAAACATGGATAGGACCAGGGAAAAGGAATATTGTTTATTTAATAATTCCAAAATTAGTAAGAGACTGCATATTAGGAATTGATGCACTCAAAGAATACCAATTCATAATTTATACTCCGGAAGAGAAACGGAGTATGAGGAGAATAGACGGAGATCTACACCTTGATTATTCGGAGGGATTTTGTCGAAAGTATGAAGGAGGTGGAAGTACTCACGATTGAGAAGGAGAGTTTACACTGCGATGAAGACACAGAAAGGTGGATAGACGACGGGGTGCAGGGAACCCAAGTATGAGAAATGGGGTTGGCTCGAGTCTTTACCCGAAATTTCTGAAGTCAATTCACCAGACCCCGCAAATGGCAGTACGGATAGACATTACGATGCATACCGATGGACCGATGGGGAAATAGAAGAAAAACTCAAAGGATGCACAGCAATAAGCCCATTTACCCTCAATGCTTTACGAAATATCCTACAGAAGTATCGAGCAGTTTTTTATAAAAAAACCCGGAAGAATTCATCAATTTGAATATGAATTGCAGGTGCAGGACAAGACACCTTTCTTTGTAAAGCCCTACCCCATTCCAATTAATCACCGAGTGCAAGTGACTAAAGAGATACAGAAGATGCTGGATTGGGGAATAATCCGAAGGTCAAACAGTAAATATATTAGTCCTTTAATGACGAGTGAAAAAAAGATAACTCAGTCAGGGTGTGCATTAAAGGGTGAGAACTTAACAAAAAACTAATTATGGACCACGAATCGACAAGGAATATTGAAAAGTTACTGTAAATTGGTGAGAAAATACAAGTTATGTCACCTCAAAGGTTTTTTAGGGCTAGTAACTTGCGCGCTCTCCTTCCTTATTTGCCTTATTACCTATGTAGTTAAAATATTGAAAAGAAAAAAAAAAAAATTTTTTTCATGAAGGATAAACGTCTCTTGTAGGATAAGGTGTTTTTCACCGACATCAACAAAAAATAAAAAATTTGTTGGTATTAACAGGTATGAAAAATACTATAGGAACGTAATAAATACACATACTACAAAAAGCACCGACGTAACACACTCACGGCGCACCTAGTATTAAACAGGAAATTGTACATCTGAGCCCTTTCCGTAAGACCAGAATTCAAAGAAACCTAAACAGAAATAAGAAGAAGATATATAATTTCTAACCGCAGCGCTTAGTATCAGGACCCAGACAACGACTTACGCGATCTCGCACATGTCATTTTTTAAATGTTTATTCTAATTTTACATTCTTTCTCGAATGTCAAGAGCTAGCAGAGAAGAGCGACTGACGCTCATATATTAATAGTACTTTTCGATACACTTGCGATAAATATGATTCTAGCTCGAGTGTAACTTTGTCGCCCGAGCAAAGCGGGGGTAACAATCACACTCGAACCAAAATCATATTTATCACAAGTGTCGAACATTATTTTATGACACTTTACCCACCGTGTATCATAAAATGTGATTTTGACATTTGATAAATTAATTAATAATAGAATGTACAGCGTGCAGAAAGAATAAATATATGGTCATTATCATACATGTTTGGGACACAAATACTAACTCAAACGACACGACAAAAGAAAATAACAAGTTTTTGATTACAGGGTAAGATGCAGCCAAGAAAATACAAGGGCGACCACACGACCAATGGAAAGAAACCCGGGAGTATTAGTAGAGTAACTCAGCCCACTGGTAATAGCCAGCACCATGTGGAGAATAATACAGCAAATAGACTTGGAAGTACTCACACAACAGGGAGATAAATTGATGGACAATTGGAGAGCCCTGACGCCGTTTCGAAAGACGAACAAAAACGATAACCAATATCTCCGACTGAAAAGTATTTGCAAACAAATAACGACTTGAAGACAAGATATGGAGAGAGTATTTTAATTCATGCAGGGACACGACGACCCAAAGCATAACAGAGAACGCCGAACATGGTTCTCCGCAGTGGGTAAGGATAGCAAATTCTTAGTCGGGACGCTCGACGAAGCCGATCAAGAGACAGCGCGATTATTATTCACAACAGAGTCGTGTGCCACCTTCCCAATTCCGAGCGAAAAGGGCAGTGTAGCGGATCTAGTAAAGACCGCCAACGTCTCGATTATATTATGCGAATCACAGCTCATATACTACATCGTGATACCACTAGCAGACTATCGCGAGTATGATCTGTACAAATCATCTCCATGACTAATACCACAGGTCATGACAAATGGAACCACGGCATACGCCTACATTTGGCCGAATATTCCATTCGTCGCGTTCAGTAGATCCAAAGATGCCTATATCAGCATCCAACCAGAGATACTGAATAGGTGCAAGCGCATTAATAGCTTATACGTTTGCAGAGGATCAGACCCCGAACAAATACTCGATGACCGAGGGACATGTGAAGAAAAAATAGCCGCGGGGAAAAAACTACCTAAATTTGCAATCTAGAATATCAGAATAATAAGACTAAGTACTACCTTTTGCAAGAAAGAGCTCACCCAATACCTGGATGTATTCGGCAGGAACAAAGAAGAAACTACTAGTGTAACGGTATGAGAACCGCCGATCAAGTAGATCCAATACAGGGAGCAGGGTTACTCGAGTTGCCGGGAGAATGCACGGCCTGATCGGATTTTATTCGCCTAAACGCAACCCGCCGAGGTAATCACGGAGTTCAAAGCTGTAATATGTCGGGGGTGTGTTGAACATATAGAAAATCCTTAACACCACAATGCTCGGATCCAGTGCATTAATGCGACATATCATGGAAGGGCCCACCGATTCTCCTCCAGAGAATGATATCATTAATAAGGCTCCCGAATTAGAATAGAACAAAGAAATAAATAACGAACTCGTGGCATTTAAGCAACTGGTGTCATACTCCAGCGGTTCGGTGATATTAATCGTGATAATATTAGCGATAGTTTGGAAGCTGTGGCCAAAGGGGGGTGACCACTACTAATCAATAAAGACATTTTTACAGATACACGAACGCAAGCACAGCAAGCGCAAGGTCCCGCAGTACATTATTCAACATCGGGAGGATGGGTTTTTAGCCTTCCGCACCTGCACGAGCTGCGTCTACAGAACCATCCATACTGAACGCGAGAATGACAGCTGTTTAATAGGACCCTATCCATATGTTCTTAGCAAGAAGGGAAAATAACACAAGTCAATTATAACATTGTATCTTATGTAAAATAAATTATTGTATTTATAAAAAGAGAGAGATTGTTATAGATTATTAGTTTTGTAATTATGTTTGTAGATACACAAACACGAACAGTACATTACACACAAGAACATTTTTCTTTCTACACGTAATTTGTAACAAATACACAAAAGAACACTAGCCAGAAAAAATTTGTAAACCGCTCCCAAACAATAAAAGTCGATCTTAGCAATCTCAGCAACCGCTCGATGATGAGAAATGAAACTTCAGCCAACCTTAGCAACCTCAACAGCCGCTCGATGAGGACAAATGAAAATTCAGCCAACCTTAGCAACCTCAGTAACCGCTCAATGAGGAGAAATGCAAAAAAAACTTTGGCCAATCCTTCAAGAAGGCCAGCACAGAACAATTTTTTCTTGAGGCTTGGAATTTAAGCATCGTCCAGGAGGCGGATGTTGCGGCTCTCAGACGTGTTACAAGTAGAAGCTTCTAGAGCTTAAGCACGTGGCCAGAGGTGAGCTGCGCATCAACAGCTCGCAGGATATCGAACTTCAAATTAGAGCTGCCAAGCAGCAAAACACGATGAAGAAAGCCCCAGACTCATGCGCGTGGATGGGAGCGAGTTACATATCAGCAGATCACAGGACAACGAACCTGCAAGTACATCTGCAAGTCAACAGCACGTTGAACTCGAGAACGAGATAATTAAACCCGGGCGCATCAAGTACAGCATAGAAAAGCTGACACGATGGCTCGATTGGCAATCAAGAGGTTAGCGATCGACTCCGATCCATGGATACTTTGATGCCTTTATAAATACGGAACACAACACGTACGGGAGCGATTAGCAAGTAGACGTTCGAGAGAAGAACAAGACCATCCAGAACGAAGCGAAGAAGGATGAGCGAGGAAGCTCTGCACCAGCGACCCACGAGAGGACGATCATGAGTCGCGACATTGAAACACGTTAGGGAAACCATCTCTCAATAAAAGATAAATAAACTACAAGTATAAATATATTCGTATTTCACTGCATCGTTACAAGTGTAAACTTGGAAGGACCCGAGAACTTGATCCCCTCATAACTTCAGATATGTCTCACACGTAACACAAGTTATAATCGAAAATCGTCCATTTTATGTATATTTTGAGGTTTAAAATCGATTTGTAAGTCTAACTCATCAGGAGTTCATCTTACATGAAAATGTTGAACGGGAAAAAGTTTTGTTTCAATGTCATCTACAACTTTTGTACTTAACATATTAGTGTAAAGTCAAATTCTGGCGAGTATTAGCCACATATGGGCTTTTTTAAAAGGTTATTACCTGTTTTTAGATTTTACTTTGAAAAATATTGATAGTAGAAAAAAGTTTTAGGATATTAATTTCATTTTGTACCCATTTTGACAAAAAATAATTTGTTCACATTTTGAAAAGCTCTGGCATTTTTTTAATTCCTCACCGATCCCGCTCAATGTACGACCATATATTACTTCTAATTATACGAACATATGATTCAAAAACCAACGAGATTTATCGATTTTTCAGACATACACACATCTCAAAAAATGCTTAAAATGAACTCACTTTGGGTGGAAAATGATTTTTATGTTGTAAATTTTAGAATTTGAAGTGTTACAATTGTCGTCCTTACGAAACTATGAGGCTCTCCTGAGTAGCGGTCGTGTCTAAAAATTTTGTACATCCGTCAGCACTTGTCAAAAGTTTAACAAAAATTTTGCGAAACTTTGGAAAATTTAAATAATTTTTATTCATAGTTTTAATAAACTTTATCAAAACTTCCGCCGAAATTTTTCAAAACTACAGCTAAATACTATTTATGATTTGTCGGAGATACGGATCCGTACCAGTGTACGCAACTGTAAGCAACCGAGACAGACACATACGCGGATGATCAGTGACATCCGTATGAAAGGCAGCGGGAACAGCGCGCGAGCAACACGTGGCAAGCTGGAGGTGTAAGATATTATAAGAACATAGAAAGAAATAACACGGGAGAGAGAGAGTAAGAGAGAGAGCCGAGGCGCCGAGCTTACAGAATAAAGGTGATGCGTATCGATCAGGAAGGGACGAGTACTCCCTCGGCGACAGCGGGGTGACTGACATTATCTAGCAGCCGGCAAGCCCCAATCGCCTTCATGAAGAACCGCGGCACGAAAGCGGACTCGCAATGCTTCGCTTCGGAGCAGAGCGGTCGGCAAGCAAACCAGACCCGTACGGACGAGCCCGGGCCTTTCAGGTGCTTCAAGGTTTCCGACACCGAGGACCCGTCCTAACCACGCAGTACTTTAAGGTGGTTTCATCGCGTTATTTGGGAAGATCAACAACATATTTCTACAATCGTTTGTTCACATGGTATAATGTAAAAACCGATATCACATAATAATATGATTCATAAAGTAACAACAAAAATTTGGTTCCTTGTGCAATTTCATGGGGGAGTTAACGATATCAAAATTAAAAAATTTTCGAAACCTGCAAAGATACAACTATTTATTTAAGTAAACTGTCTAAAAAGTATACACAAATCTATAAACAAGTGGATGTATCTTGCAGGTTTTGAAAATTTTTCAATTTTGATATCGTTGACTCCCTATGAGATTGTACAAGGAAAGAAAATGAGCGCTTCCAAATTTGAATCTGAACCAAAATAAAAAATATTATCGTTGAAAGTTGAATTTTGTTACTTCCTCCTAGAGGAAGCTTTGTAATAGTAAAATTTTAAGTTTGTTTAAATCGTTCTAGAAACATGATTAAAGTTGTTAGAAGTTTATATCACACGATTTTAGAAAATGTCTGTATGGATGTGTGTGTGTGTGTGTGTGTGTG
>JAPYZP010003587.1:0-11620 GCA_030522985.1 Torymus sinensis | reverse complement strand
GTCGACCGTCGGTAAGGAAGTTTCTCATTTTATTCTTTCGTGATAATTTTCTTATAGCGATTTCTTCCTTTCCGATGATCGGCTACTTATTTTTACTTTGCTCATACTATTAAAAAAAATGAATTTACATAAGTAGGCCAAAAAAACTCGCGACGTTACAGTTTGTAATGTATTTGGTGAATTAGTTAACTCTTGTGTCCGTTTCTTGAAGTTATCTACCTTAACGAGGTGTCTCGGTAAGTCAGGTTTTATTATGTATTCAGTAGTGTTCATAGCCATGTTTACCTTACCTTGCATTCAAAATTTTACATTCTTGTCTGTCAGTGGAAACATGAACTGATTTTTCTTTAAGTAGATAGTGGAATACTTTTTCCTTTATGACAGATTACTCTTCTTTATCTTTTCTTGTCACTACAATAGTTGTCTTTGAGTTAACTGTACTCTGATTTTATTTTCCTATAGTTTCTACTGACGTTCTCAATCACTTTTGTTTTGGTTTGCAGGTCTTCTTTTAGTTTTAGTATTGTATATAGTAGTTCACGTCATCTTCATCACACACAACCAACATATGCATCTTACAGTTTTTTTTTCTATTAAAGTCACTTTTATGAAAAACGTTACAACATCATATACAAACCACCGTACTATTCACTTTCGTGGGCAGCCCACTTTCCGCCCTCTTGGCTATATTATATTCCAGGAACATTTAATATACGTACTATGGGTGTAATGTTTTATAAATATTACAAACTATTCAAGCGGAAGATCCCAAAACAGTATTTCAGAGTACTTAACGGAAGACTTACTGAAATTAATCATGAAAATTTCAGTATAATCCGGTGGAAACATAAAGTAGTTAGTTGAATATTCCACAACAACATTTACGAAATATTTACCAAAGATTTTAGGAAGTATTTGGTAGTATACTTATAGAATAAATTTACGAAATATTTCACGGTAGACACCTATTATCGTTCAGGAATATATAAGGTTTGATAAATATTTCAATAATCTTGCAGTGGAAGATTTAAAAACAGTCTTTTAGAAAGCCGATAACGAAACCCTTACTGAAATTTTCAATAAATATTTCAGAATTATTTCGGTGAAAACATTAAATAATTTGTGAAGTCTTCTTCGGAAACATTTGCGAACTATTCAGGAAAGATTTTATGTAATATTTTCGAGAACACTTATAGATCAAGTTTATGAATTATTTTACAGAAGATATCTATTATATTCCAGGAACATTTAACATAGTATGTGTATGGGTATAATGTTTCATAAATATTCCAAACTATTCCAGCTGGAGATACCGAAACAGTATTTCAGAAAGTCTATAAGGAAACATTTTCTGAAATAAATCATGAAAATTTCAGTATAATCCGGTGGAAGCATAAATTAATTTGTGGAATATTCCTCGAAAATATTTACCATATATTTAGGAAAAAGATTACGCAATTTTTTGTAGAATACTTATAGAAGAAGTTTATGAAATATTTTACGACAGATATCTATTATCTTCCAGGAATAAAAAATAAAACACATTTCATCGAAAAGACATTTCATCGAAAAGATTTTTTATCAGAAAGACATTTCATCGAAAAAATATTTTTCCCATATGTCCAATTGAGTTCAAGACTTATAAAACAAGAAGTATAAAACTATATTTTATCAATAATTCGGTTTTGACGATTGATAAACGCACAAAGATTCGGTTTTCACGATTTTAGATCGGTTTTAGCAAGTTAATAAAAAGAACTAGTGTAGTCGAAGCTGGTTTTGAAGTTTGTTTGTAATCCGTTTCGCTGAGAGAGTATCCATTTCTTTAGTCAAGCTGTCAAGTGTTAAGAAAAGACTCTATACTTCTTAAAACCAGGTGCTCATCAGGTTTCTGTAAATGTACGATTGTTTAATGTATGTATAAACAAAATTCATTTGTTTATTGCGGATGAAAACTTATACGCACACACGGCTTTGGGGAAAAATCACGATTTTAGGTCCCCAAACTTTATTCATGTGGATGTTCAACTTTGGATACAAATTTAGTGTCAATAACCTTAAAGTGATTATTGCTTTAGTGAAGGATAATAAGCGTACTTCAAGCTAACAGTTTTATTGATGTCTCCATAATACCGTGTTTGTTAAACGAATGCGTGTGCTCGTGCGTGTCCATGCGTGCGTACGTGAGCGCGCGTGTGTGTGTGTGAGTGTGTGAGTGTGTGTTTGTTAAAATTTTATTATTACTTTTTCACGCTTATGAATATTTGATTATAGTGTCTTAAATGTATTTACATTTATTCACGCTTTACTATATTGTTTTTAGGCTTTCTTGCAGTGTTTTACAGTTTTTTAACACGTTGTAGTAGTTTTTTTATTCTTTCTGACAGTTTTTTATATTTTTTTAACATTTTAAAATGATTATTTACAATTTGTTTTCCTTTTCTTTAACACTTTTTTTTTTAAATTGATGTAATAACACGGTGTGTGTTATGGTATAAATTTAAATTTTTTTGAAATTTTTTGAAATTTTTTTGATATTTTTTTCTACAGTTGTAAGACTTTTTATAGATTATTTTATATTTTTCGATTTTTACATAGTTTTTTTAGATTATTTTACACTTTATTACTTTGTTTGTTTTTACACTTTTTTTATAGTTTCGTGCCCCTTTTTTGAATTTTATTTATATTCGTGCATATAGGGCCAAAAATTAAACATATTGCGCAACATATTACATATCTTACATATTATGTAAGAAAGTGTAGAAAAATGTAAAAAAAAGTGTTTATAGCACTGCGTGACTTAAGTCCGCACGTAAAACACGCCTTTCCGTGCGGTAAGTAGCCCTTTCTGGCACCGTGTTTATCTAACGTTTTAGCTAACCTCACGGTGCCAGAAAGGACTACTTAAGACAGGGAAAGGCCTGTCGGCGGACTTAAGGCACGCAGATACTATAAAATATTGTACGATACGCGTGCCTTAAATGACATTTTCTGTCACGGCGTTAGCCCCTCACTGCGCTCGGGCGCGTAATTCGCCGTGCCAGAAAGTGCCACTTACCGCACTAGTATCGTAATATACTAAAATGAGTGTCAAAAAGGTGTAATTTTTTTTTACTGATTGTTACAGATTTTTATATTTTTTAAAATATTTTTTTAATTTTGCGCTATATAATTCTTATAATTTACAAGTTTTACGAAAATGTACAAAACGGGATAGAGAACCGGATTAATGACTAGAGTTTTATATTTAATAAGTCTTTAGCCAGTTCGAGTTTCTTCAATTGGTTTTTTTCGATGAAATGCCTTTTCGATGAAATGTCTTTTCCATAAAATGTCTTTTCCATAAAATGTCTTTTTGATTTAATATATTCATCGGTCAAATATCTTCTCGATGAAATTATTTTTCGGTGAAATATTTGTCAGTGAAACGTCCGTCGGGAAAATGTCTTTTCGATGAAACATCAGTCAGTGAAATGTCGTTCGGTGAAATGTCCGTCGGTGAAATAGCTTTAGGTGAATGTAGCCGTATAATGTTTCGTAATATTAAAAAAATATTCAAGCGGAAGATTCGAAAACAGTATTTCAGAGTCCTTAACGAAGCCTTTACTGAAATGTTTGATAAATATTACTGAAATATATCGATGGAAATATTAAAGAATTTGTATAGTATTCCACGGCAACATTTACGAAATCCTCAGGAAAGATTTTATGAAATATTTTGTGGAACACTTATACAATAAGTTTATGAAATATTTTACGGAAGATATCTATTAGCTTCCAGAAACATTTTACATATGTGTAACAATATAATGTTTCATAAATATTCCAAAAATATTTCAGTTGAAAACTGCAAAACAGTCTTTTAGAAAGTCGATAACGAAACCTTTACTGAAATTTTCAATAAATATTTCAGAATTATTTCGGTGAAAACATTAAATAATTTGTGAAGTCTTCTTCGGAAACATTTACGAACTATTCAGGAAAGATTTTATGTAATATTTTCAAGAATACTTATAGAACAAGTTTATGAAATATTTTACAGAAGATATCTATAATATTCCAGGAATATTTAACATAGTATGTGTATGGGTATAATGTTTCATAAATATTCAAAACTATTCCAGCTGAAGATACCGAAACAGTATTGCGGAAAGTCTATAACGAAACATTTTATGAAATAAATCATGAAAATTTCAGTATAATTCGGTGGAAGCATAAAGTAATTTGTGGAGTATTCCAAGAAAATATTTACCATATATTTAGGAAAGATATTATGACATTTTTTGTAAAATACTTATAGAAGAAGTTTCTGGAATATTTTAAGGCAGATATCTATTATGTCATAGGAATATATCACAAATGTGTAACGTTATAATGTTTCATAAATAATCCAAAAATATTCAAGCGGAAGATTCCAAACCAGTATTTCAGAGTCCCGGAACATTTACTGAAATAAATCATGAAAATTTCAGTATAATCTGGTGGAAATATAAAGTAATTAGTTGAATATTCCACAAAAACATTTACGAAATATTTATCAAAGATTTTAGGAAATATTTGGTGGTATATTTATAGAGTAAGTTTATGAAATATTTCACGGTCGACATCTATTATCTTCCAGGAATATATTACAATCGTGTAACATTTTAATGTTTCATAAATATTCCAATAATATTGCACTGGCAGATTCAAAAAAATCTTTCAAAAAGTCTATGACAAAACCCGTACTGAAATGTCCAATAAATATTTCGGCAATATTTCGGTGAAAACATTAAATAATTTTGAAGTTTCCTCGGAAACGTTTACGAACTATTCAGGAAAGATTTTATATAAGTAAGACTTCGTAAATTTTTGTAAAATATTTATAGATTATAGCGATAAAATCTGTTAGAGAATATTCCTACTATCTTCCAGAAATATTTCATACACGAGTTCAAATATAACATTTTATTAACATTCCATAAATATTCCCGCGGAGGATTTCCAAATAATAATATATAATAGGCTTTAACTAAACTTTCAGTCAAATCCTTAATGAATATTTCAGTTTCAGTAATATTCCAGTGAAAGATTTTATAATAATGATTCTGAAATGCCTTAAGGTCATGTCAAGTGCCGTCACGATTCTTTCCTTATCGGTATATAAACTTCAATTTTTTTTATCGTATTTAAACAGAAATTTCAGAAAAAAGCGTTCTTCCACGACCTCCGAAATCTCAGTAATTACACCAAATTAAATTTTCAAATCATTCCATTAATTAGATTTTTCTTAAACCGATATAGAAATATTTGAGGGTTTGTTCTGGTTAATTACTAATTTCAAAAATTTTTTTGGAAAAATCTAATGGATGTAATCATTTGTAAATTCAATAAGACACATTTAATGCACATATAATTTCAGAGGGTGTGAAAAAACAGTTTTTCCTAAAATTTTTATTTAGGTGTGACAACAAAAATATAATTTTATGCTAATAAGGTAGGTATCTCCGTTTGACTTGATTTTGTTACAAATTTTATTAGAAGTTTATTAAAATTTCTTTTATATCTAGATTTTCTTCAAATTTTGTGTAATAATCAAATTTTAAAAACGATTAATATTTTATATAAATTATTGAAGCGTGATAAAAATTAAATAATTGTGGAAAGTGCACCTTATGTAGATGAACATTTCCGAACTTTTTCAAGCGAGCGTTAGCGTAAAGGACAGTGTGCGTACATGGTAACCCAAAGATCGTTGGTTCGATTCTTAGTTACGTCAACAAATTTTATATAAAATTTGTTTCTACGATAATAAAATTGTGATTAATTTAGAAATAAGTTATAAAAAATATTCGAAAATTGTAATACTTAAAAAAATGTATACTCATAGATAAATAAATATAGAATATCTAATATAAAATCCATTCTTAAGCACATTCCTGGAATATTTCACAAGTATTTCAATAAACCTTTTCTGGAATAATAAAGGAACTATTCCTTTCATTAATAGTATTTCAGTAATAGAATATTTCACAACAATTTTCTTGAAATATTTCATGAATTCTTTTATTTAAATTCCAGTAATGATTCATGAAATATTTTAGCGTCAGGGGTTTCACGGATATATGAACATTACTGGAATGTTTAAATGGATGATTACTGGACTACTCCAATGCAATATTACTGGAAGAAATTCTATAATTCTTTTATAATAATTTCTTGAAATATTTCATGAATACCTTTCAAGTTCCAGAAATTTTCATGAAATATTTTAATGTAAGGGAATTCACGGACATATGAATATTACTGGAATATTCCAATTGAAGATTACTGGAAGGTATTCCATAATAGTTTTATAAGAATTTTATGAAATATTTCATGAATTCTTTTTTTCTAAGTTCCAGTAATATTTCATGAAATATTTCAGTGTAAGGGATTTCGCGGACATATGAATATTACTGGAATATTACAATGAAATATTACTGGAAGTTTGCAATTATTTCTTCCAGATATTCCAGGAATATTTCAGAAATATTTGGAGCTGTGTGGGGCAGTCACACGCCAGGACAGCCTGTCAGAGCTTGCAGACCTGAAGGAATACAGTGCGGCGCTTTATCTACCTTCACCGCGGGTACAATTGAAATCGCACATTTAATAACACAAGTGAAATATTTACTAAAATTCTAATCATTTTTACACTAAATGTATGAAAAAAACTAAAAACTAGAATAAAATTTATTATACAAAAGTAGAAAAAATTACTAAATAGCATAATGAAAATTTGAAATCATAAATTTTACAAAACTCTAATATAAATTTTACCCAGCAAAATAATAAATTTTCTTATACTGAATGAAAATTTTTCCAGTACGTTATAGTAATTTAGGAGTACGCACTACACTGCGCATGCACGCAGCCATCAAAACAATATAACATCGTCGACTCGCTATAACCTGCAATTTTGTTCCGGAAATCTTGCTTTAGATAGTATATATCAGTTTTTCATTAATTACTTTGATCAAAATTTAAATAATTGCCCATAGATTAATATAAAATTTGTCTTTAACATTTGAAAAAACTAACTTACTTTTATAAGTATTATAGTATCCCGTAGCATATGTAGGCAATTTGAATTATCTCACATAAGTGTTGGGCAACGACGCAAATGGTAGTGAGTTCGCTTGTGGATTCTGAGGCCCAGGTTTGATTCCATTGCGGCAACATTTTTTCATCATTAAATTTAACATCATTATTTAATCTTATGGGTTATTTCTTAATAAATTCATAATATAATGAATAAAATACTATTTTATAAAAACTATCAGAGTGAATTCTTGTGGTAGGATTCCTCGTACAGTATAGTAATTTTTCATATAATTATAATAAAATTAAATTTTTATCTTAGTGTATCGCATTCAAAGAATTTTCGAAAACCGGAGGTAGGGGTGGAAATTTTGGTTTTTAGCTTATATCACCGAAAGGAGAGCTCGGATTGAAAAACGGAAGAATTTTTGGAATTGTATTTGGGGGACACTTTTCACATACTATCCGACGACGTTGACAGAATTTTCGAGAACCGGTGGTGGGGGAAGAAATTTTGGTTTTTACTTGTATCTCGAAAAGGAGCGCTCGGATTGAAAAACGGACGAAACTTTGGAGGTGACTTCCGTTGTTCCGTTGACTTAGAAAGAATTTTTGAAGGCCGGTGCTAGGTGTAGAAATTTCGGTTTGAAAAATTTACCCAAACGCGTGGCCTGAAAAGTTGCGCCCCTAGCTGTGAGAATACATATCTCTGTGTATCATAGTGTTAAGACGGCTGCTCAGTAATATAGAGATCGGGGTTCGAATCCACCCGAGCAACCGTTATTTGTCTTAATTATTATTTCAACACACAAAATATCGCTGGTCGCTGACCGTCAGCTGCGAACCGCTTGCCGCTGGTTGATCACCGCTGTCCGTTCGTGCCGGTTATAGAGTCACCGATTCTAGAGTCGCAGGTCTGGAGTCAGTATAGTTTCTGCAGTTAGACTTGACCGAAGAAACTATACTGACTCCAGAAAACCCACAGCTTATCTACGAATGCGCAAGACGTATTAAAGAACGCGTTAATAGTATACGCAACACCGGCAAGAAATAGGTAATCTATCAATTTGTCTTATTTCTCACTCGTGCAGATACAATTTTTTTGCAAGAAAATTTTCGTTACATTCTTTGTACTTTTAAGCTTTTCTGCATAAAATAAGTCATTATTATATTTAAAGATATGGAGTAGTTTTATTTATAGCCTGACCAATTACTTTTCTGTGTAAATTTTTGGTGACTGGTCATTTCTGTTTTCAATAAAAAAAAAGAAAAAATTCATACTTTTTCATAAGTGATCAATAGTATGATACAATAATAGATGACAATACGAACTGTTTTTTTTTGCGAAAGCACAAAAGAATTGATTTCATTTAAAATAAAATTAAATATATAGCGAAGAAAAAAATCGATGAATTTTATCCAAAAATGTTATCCCACATAGATTATATAAGTTGAAATTACGACGAAAAATGATCATAAATTCATTTATACTTATTTATTATAGGATAATAAAAAGAACTGATAAGATCAGTTCAATTAAAAATGTATATTAAAGACTATTGTAAAAACTTTAAGATTATAGTATTTTTAGGGCTCATGATTTTTAAAGATGAAAAATTTAATATAATTTAGTGTTTAAAAAAATATTTTCATTTTAAATTGATTTAAATATTAACTTTATACTATAAAAATGTGTCTTATCTATAAATTCGAATATGCTGCGCGTGCTCATTGCAGCATTACGAATGACAGTATGAGTACCCGTAAACCAGTAGTGTACTAGGCATTTTAGACGAGGGCGCATTGGAAATTACTTTGATTATCTCTGTTGTGGAATTAAAAGAGGATTTTTATTTTGATTTAATAAAACAAATAACTCAAATGATTACCAGTGTATTAACAATAAAATTATAAAAGTGAGGCTTCTTTCTCATTTTTGTCCCCACTCTTGCATGCTCTCATTCTACCGCCGAAAGAGAATCGATCTAAAACTAGGAGTCGCCGCAGTAACCACCAGGAGGAGGGTACAGTTACAATACATCCTTCATATATTTTTTTATAGAAAATCTATGTAGAATGAAGTTTTGCATGGTAGAACCTTTTAAGTAAATGTTCGTGAACAGTTTAGTCTAATTGCTGTGATTATGAATGTAAATTAATTCATGATTTTGGAGAGAGGGTGAGTGAATAACGGGATTGCTGCTGTTACTCGTCAACTTTCTTAGGATGCAATCTTTGCAAATACCGCGATAAACATCGTGGGACACTCCCCAACCTGCAGAGATATGACGTAATGGCAAGAGAGGTAAGCTTGATTATAATATTTTAAATTTCTTAAAATTTTATATTTTTTATTTTTTATTGCCATTATAATTTTTTTTTATGCATTCATTAATTTTTTTATTTGTGTATTTTTAGTGAACTCATGAATTTTTTTTTATTTCTAACATGTTAAGTAAAATGAAAATCAAAAAATATTTTATGTTTTTTCTAAGCTTGCTCAAAATGATTATAGATATTTAATTCTTTTATTTCATTACAAATTCGTTGAAAAGGTGTATTTATGAAAAAACATTTTTATAAATAAGTTATTTCATTTATTTACTATCGTTAAAATTATAGTTATTTAATTTCGGAACAGAATATGTTATTTACTCTAAATAATTATAGCCTTTCTTGATGGCCCATCCCTGCTCTAAATATCAAGTTTGACCTAGATTCACTAAAGTGTATGAGGTCAATCATGTAACAAGAGACGATCTAATACTTTGTCATTTTTTATATATTATATATCTTTTAATTCACTTACGTTGATTAAAAAAAAAACACTTGCTTCTATAAGTAATTTTGACAAAGAAACATGCAATGTCATATTTATACAATATATATGATATAATAATTTGTAATCATGTTGCCTCACTACATACCTTATTATAAGTCAAATAATTTGATAAGACTTAAAAATTAATCAATATTAATCCAGTAAGTCTTAAATAACTTTCAATAATATTACTAATAATGGTTAAATGTGGTCAAAGTGTTTTATCATAACAATAATGTTTACGTTCACACTGCAAGATTTTAATGAAAATTGTAAACCTCCATCAACATTAAAGACTTCAAAAATATTTTTTTAAACATTGAAAAATATTTATTTGTATCTAAACATTTATTTTAAATGATTGATAACTTGTCATTAATAAACATGTAGTAACCATAGTGAGTATTTATTCATTTTATTTATAATTCCCAGCTTTTTCTATCATGGGAATCTTTTTATTCAGATTACATTGATTGTATTTTATTTTTTTTTATTTAGTTAGCTTTGTTCATTTATCTAATATTATACAATTAATATATGATTCTTTTTAGTACATAAATGTTTTTATATTCAGAGTTATTAAATTATATATTTGGATATATACATATAATTATTATATATATATTTGTGCATATACATATATATGTTCAACGCTAGTATTCAGGACTTTTTATAAGTTTGCCGCTATGTTTCAGGACATTTTCATGTTTTCAGGACATTTTCATGTTTTCAGGATAGTGCCGTATTAGGATTATGTTCACCGCTGTGTTTCAGGACATATACATATTGTTCAGGACTTTAAGGGTCACTTTCACAAGACATTTTTTCTGTAAATTTGTTCCGAAATTACTGAAAAACCATGTGCAACTATAGGGGCCGACACAGGCGTTCCTGCGAAAGTCAATAGCCTTAGGAATATTATTTCTTTAGTAACGTGGAACAGTGTTTAAGTGTTATATAGCGTTCCATTGTAGAGAACCTGATGTGTCCGGAAACAAGGCGGCATACCGTCTTTTATATATATATATGTATATGTATATATATATATATATATATATATATATATATATATACACACACACACACAACTACTTCTGAGACGCGCCATTTTTTCCGGGCCTGGTTATTACTTGTAAAATCATGCAAAAAATGGGAAAATAATCATTTGGTTATTAAATAGGACCATGTTATACTTCAGAAGCATTGATCTTTTGCTTTTTACGTCATAATTTGTTTGTTAATACTATAATATTTATTTGATTTATATTGGATGTTTAAACAAAAAAATTTCTTAATCATTATTGAAATTCTCCGACGTTTGCTCCGCCCGGCCATCATCCATGTCAATCATGGGTGTGTGAGCAAATGAATATTAACGAATAAGGGCTTAAAATGTAGCATTTCGTATCTACTTTTATAATCTTCTTTGCTCGTTTTTGTATCTTGAATATTTGCAATGTGACAGTCAATAGACGAGACATAATTTTTTATCGAAATAAAGAGTATTTGCGATCATATTGCCCATATTTCAAGAAAAACGGCTCATTGGACATAATTGTGAGCACAGGGCTTCATTTTTAGGTACTAGAAATCGGCTCTCAGATGCCCGCTAAAATCCGTTTCCCGCAGGTTGTATACACTCTCCTTGTAAGCTATTTCGGAAATTTGCTTCGTATTTGAGTTAAAAATTAATCGAAATACTGAATTTCATGATGAAATTCGTTTCAAATTTTATCA
>JAPYZP010003586.1:0-11351 GCA_030522985.1 Torymus sinensis | reverse complement strand
GATTGCACGAGAGCACACGCGTATAGGTGCGGCCTGATTGTATAGTGCACGCGGTAGTGCGGGTTCGCAGGAAAAAAAGGTTTCGTTCGTGCAAGAACGTGGGAGACACCGAGTTTCAGTGAGTTCCGAGGTGTAGTAGGGTCGAAGTTTTAGTTGCATCTTGTTTTTTTTTCATAAGTAAATTTTTAGAAGCAAAGAGTATATTAAATTTTGATAAATTTAATAAACAAAATATAGTAAACATATCGATGGTACGTGGATTTTGTTGAATATTCCCAAGTATTTTGAGTAATTGTCAGTAATTTTTATCTTGACAAAGTAATTTTTTCACTTAATAAAAACGTACATATCGGTGTAAAAATGGTCTTTTTTCAATACCCAGTAGGTGTAATATTATTATTTCTTGATTTCTATTGTTTAGAACTCATCAAATACTCAACGTATTAATGAAATAATCGCCGCGAGTCTTCACGCTCTCAGAATCATTCGTTTATTAAATAATCACTAAATTGGAGTAAATTACAAATTTTATCAACTATCTTCAAATTTAAGACAATTTTTCAATTTTGATAACATCTGACTATATATCGTTAGAATACAAGTTACGTAAAACAAGTAAAAAGTAAAGTGATAGAGCATAGTTTTCTATAGTACGCTTTCTTATATCATATTCTTATTAAATTTATACGAATATTCTCGGACCGTCTTAAAATTGCGATATAGGAAAAAGTGTCGTATTTCATGAATAAATAGGGGAAGTGGTATGTGATAAAGCTAAATGTTAATCTCCCTGGGTATGAAAAAAAAAATTAGTGAAGATAAAGTTATTGTGATTGCGAAAGGTTATACTTGCGAAACAGTTTATCACACATTCTACGCGTGTCTTGTAGAATAATAGCTTTTTAATTTCCTAAGAGATTTCTCGGCATTTCGTCAGTTTTCATCACGAATAAATATATTTTTAAATTTGTAATTTCAACTTTGATAATTTTAAAAATAGTTTGCAGTATTCTAGTTGCTTTGAAAAATAGTCGGGAAAAGATGTGCTCATTTTCAATGATTCAATTCTTTTTTATTTAATTATCAATTGTACTACAATCTGTAATTACACACATTTACCCATGCAAGCGCTTTAATTGCACAAATCTCCCGTTTATTTCCACAGAGACCGACAAGAATCGACTACAGAACGAATCTCTCCCCAAGAGCCATGCTCACCCTGGTGCTAGTGGGCGCACTCGCCATCCAGGCGGTGGTTGCCGCGCCACCACAGAACTGCGTTGAGTTCTGCGACGACCAGAGCACCGTCGGTTCAACCAACTACGGTGGAACCAAGAGCTCCTACAGCAGTTATGCCAAGTCAAGCTACGATCAACGCATGCAACGCTATTCGTCGTCCTCGGGTGGCCTCAGCTCCGCTGGTAGCATAGGCTCCGCTGGTAGCGTCGGCTCCGCTGGTGGCCTCGGCTCCGCTGGCGGCCGTCTCGAGAACTTCGACGAAAACGTCATCAACACCGCCGGCTTGGACCGCCCTGGCAACTGGCAGGATGAGAAGCATTACGTCACGGACGACGGCCGCGGTCAAATGAGCTACCGCGCCGGCCAGACCGTCACGAACAACGGTTTCTCCAAGTTCGCTCAGCACAGCTACAGATACGGTACCCATGATCAGCACGCACCTCTGTCCAACAGCCAAGTGTTGAGCACCGCCGAGTTTAACCAAGAGCTGTCCAGCATGCGTAGCCGCATCGCCAACTTCATGGGCAACTTCCACTTCGGCAGTGACTCCACGATGAACGCGAACATGCTCCAGGAATTCAAAAACAAGGCCAGCCTTATCAGCAGCCAGATGAACAGCGTGTGCAGCCAAGTGGATGAGGGCAGTTCCATGTATCAGCAAATGCAGCAGATGATGCAGCAGTTCCAGACCGATGTTGAGCAGAAGCAGCGCGAGATGGAAGCTATGATCTACCAGAGCTCCAGCAGCAGTAGCGCGGTTACTCATGGATCCCTCACCCACGGATCAACATACAGACCAGTAACCCAGTACGCGCCGATTCAACAGCAACAGCCCAGCCGACCCTCTGAGGATGTCTTGATACAGCGTCGAGTCGACGAGGAATTCACAAAAGTCCGCAGTCTTATCACCAGCTTCTACAGCACTTTCAACCGCGTGGACACGAATCTGCAGTACCAGCAGGACCTGAGCACTCAGGTCAACGAAATCCTTGACAAGCTGTCGTCAGTGAGCTTCGAGGCTCAGCAGAACGAGTCCATGCGCAAGGTCATCGAGAACACCAAGACACAGTTTGAGTCTTACGTCACCCAAATTCGCACCAGAATCCAGGAGATGCAGGACCGTAACCGTGAGGAAGAGACCAGGCGCAAGGAGCGCGAGATGCAGCTGTTGATTGAGAAGCAGGCGTACGAGGAGAAGATGCGCAAACTCGAGGAGGAAAGGATCAGGTTGGAGAGGGAAAACGAGGAGAAGAAGCGCCTGCGCGAAGCCGAAGAAGAGAGGCTGAGGATTCAGGCTGAAGCTGAGAGACAGCAAAGGGAAAGAGAAGAGCGCGAGAGATTGGTTCTGGTTCAACAGCAGCAACAGCAGCTTCAACTCCAACAACAACAGCTGTTGCTCCAGCAACAACAGCAACAGCTCCAGCAGCAGCAGCAGCAGACTGTGAGCCACAAGCCCCAGGTAGCCAGCAGCACGGTCGAAGTGGCTGGCAGCTCGAGCTACCATCATTCCATCAAGGGATCCTACGGAGCCCAGGCTCATGGCAACGCCGGTGCCTCCTACATCCAGGGCAGTAGCAATCAGGGCAGCTATGCTAGGCCACAACAAGTGATCCAGCCGCACGTTGACCTCACCGCCGTAATCAGCCGCCTCCAGCAGGATCTTAACCGCCTCCAGAACGAGGTGAACAATTTCAACATGTACACCATGCGCCTGACCTCCTCCAACAGCGCTACTGTCGTCACCGAAGCCGAGCGACAAGCCGAGTCCCTGCGCCAGAGCATCAAGAACCTTTGCGAAACTAGCGGAAGATACGAGAACCAGAACATTTTGACCAGTGCTGAGGATCTGAGCCGTCGCTTTGAAGAGCTCTTCCGTTCCTTCCAGTCCCAGGCAGCTAGCTACACGTCGGGATCCAGCTTCTCCAGCTCTGGTGGCTATGCCTCGTCCTCGTCCTATGGTTCCAGCGCCAAGTATGGAACAGTTCACGCTCCTAGCGTCGGTAATGTCGAGTTCGAGCATTCCAAGTCTACCGACATCGAAGTTGGACGCAGACCCGCCTCGTCCCAGCGATATTCCTCAGGTGGCAACTCTCAAACCTCTTATGGTGCCCGCGATGGTCAATACCAGAGTGGCCTGATTGACTTGGGTGGTGGTAGCTCGGGGAGCCAGCAGCAGGTTGAATGCGTCGAGGCCTACGCTGGACAGCCCTGCGTGAACCAGCCCAGGAGGTACAAGAGGAACGTCGGAGGTAAATAGAGAAAGAGAGCGAAGCAACAAGTTGAGAAAAGTTCTAATTTTTCGAAAATAGCTATTGTCTCGATGAAATATTGTTCTACAACAGTATCTTGAAAAAAATGATCCTAGTAGAAAGTTGTATTCACTATTGTAATTGTTATGTAATGTTAATTTTCTACTAGGATAAAATCTTTATTAAGCGCTTGTTAGACGATTTTGAATTTTCTTTTGAAGTACAAAATCTTTAAGGTTGCGATTAGTGTATAATAACCAAAACAGAGCTTCGAAGTTTCCATTGAAGTAAAGGAATTGTTTTAGATAACTTGTAAATCGTCGCTTAACTCGTAGAGTTATACGCTGACTATGTATCATGAGTGTACAGAAGTATTTTCTTATCCCCATTTTCCCTTACGAATTCTTACGTAGAGCATACAATAGGTACATGTATTCCCGTATTACCACTGATCACTCGCTGTTTAGAAGACTAGCCATATCTTATCATAAACCTAGTGACTTGTGCGTCCGTAAGAACTGATCTTTGTATACGTAAATAATAATAACAAGACTTTACCATAACAATCTCATTAATATTAATTGTCCTATACACTAAACATAAATGGATTCACATTTGTAACTTTTTTTTTTTATAAAATATCAATAAAAACATGTTACGTTACCATTTCATATGTCGCCTTCAATTATTTTTTTCTACCATTTGTCTACGATTGGGGTTATTCTGGGTTTATTTATTTATTTATTTTTTTTAATAAATAACATTTCAAATTTTTATTGTATTTATATTTTTGTATCAATTCAGCATTTCACGCATATGTGCAAAATAATAAGAATATAAATGGGTAACATAATAGCAGATATCATGAATCACCCATCATGAATCAAAGGCAAGTAATATTCACACTTTGTACTTTGTTTTGCTCTCGCAGCACTGTGTTTAACGTTCTAATCAATTAACATAATTTTTGCGTTGGACTGACAAAAAGAGTGATATGATTTACTTATAAGCAATCGATTTTAGCATATTACTAACTTACGTAAGACTAATACTACAGACAATAACAGATTCAGATTCACCAACAAACATTAGCAAGGATGTAGCTTGTTCACTTTGCTATAAAATTTGCAATTATCGGCACTTCTGCGAACACAATAATAATTAATTCTCAAACGAATGTAATATACTTTGACGTTGTTGCAGAATACGGTCCCTACTTTGAGCAGATGCCGGACTTCGGTCAGCATCACCAGCCCATTTTCGACGACTTTCCCCGTGTTGAGGACTATGCACAACAGCAGCAAGTCTACGGACCACCTCTTGGTCATTTCGGCATACCCACCACATTCGACGACCTATCCCAGCACGCGAACGGTGCCAATTATCCACGAAACTTCCCACGGGCCGAAGACCTCACGCGTTATCCTGAGGAGATCGACGACTTCTACGGGCCGCGTGGAAGCTCCGAGTGGCAACAGCACGCCAACGACGATCTAACACAGCAGCATACGAGCTTTGCTCGGGAGGAGGATTTAGAGAACCTGGACAAGCCACGAACCCAGGTCATCAGTGGTGCACGCAGCCAGACTCAGACACCTGGATCTACGAACTTGCGTGTTGAGAAGCACTCAGGATGGCATCGCGAGAGCAGCTTCGATAGTACACAGAGCTCGAGCGATCGACCGCTAGTGCAGTTCGCTAGAACCACGACTGAAAGACCACTGCACGTGTTGACAGCTTTCGATGCGCCAAAGACAGAGGATTCGGGGGAGTTTACACTGCAGAAAAGCGGCTTCGGCGATTTGACCCTGGAGAGCGAGACGTCAGACCCGACGACGACGCAAACCAGGCCGTACGTTCTCTCGAGGCCGAGGTCAACGACTTTTAGACCTAGCAATCTGCAGAATAGTGGCTTTTACGATAGCGTACAGCAAGGTCAAGTGACTCAGAGGCCGAGGGTAGCATTCGCCAGACCTTACGAACACGCGCAGTCAGCAATAACAGAGAAATCGAGGATCCTTGAGATAGAAACTGAGATGCCACAGCAGGTTCGACCTTTGGTGACGTTCGGACAGCAAGTTACTACTCCGAGCTTTCGCACAGTCTTTGAGGAAGAAACAGAGAGACCTCAGGAGGTGAGGCCTTTGGTAACATTCGGAAAGCCAGCATCTACTCTGGAATCTCACAGTCTCACTTTGGAGAACAGTGGTTTTTATGATAACTTGCAGCACAGCGAAGTTCCTAAAGAGGAAAGTCCGCGACAGATTCAGCAGGTCACGCAATCTAGTAAAGCCGAGTTCGCTGAAGGCTCTGAAGATTTTAATCTACAAAAGAGTGGGTTTTACGACTATCCTATGGAAAATAGAAAACCAGAAGCGAGTGACAAAATCGAACGGTTCCGGCCTCCGTCAGTTGGTAATTTGGAAATCACTCAACAAACTCAAGGAGGTTTCCAACAACAAAGTAACTTTGAAGGTGCTGTAACTGATATTGGAAAATTGGAGAAACCAGCATTATACGATGGTAACGATTTAACGCAACAAACAGCCAGTCAAGTAGATTTTGGGCCTGACAGTCAGTTCGGAAGAGAGTTTTCTGGCCAAAGTAGGAACCGACAACAAAAGCCATTGACACCTCCACTTGCCCACAGTATTCAAATATCAAACAACTATTCTGGTCAATCATTACAAAGTGCTGATAGTCATACAGAAAGGATCTACACTGCAACTGAAAATCAAGGGCTGCCTCCAACAATGCGTCCAGCACTTAAGCCAGCACCAAAGCCAGTGCCCAGATACTCTAGACCATGGCAAATAAGCCAGTTACATGATTTATCTAAACAAGCAGAAACTGAGCAGGAGGATCATGAAACAGAAAATGCAAGTGTAGAGAAATCTGTTACTCAAAAGACTGAAACTAACTCTGACAAACATTCTCAATCTCTTCGAGGTGACTTGCCAGGAATCTCAGAACCAACTACAACACCATTGTCGATAGAAGAAAAACCGTATATTACAATAGACGAAAAGCCTGATATCAATGACAATCAAAAGTCACAGACAGATTTTAGTTCTCAACAGCAATACGAGCAAGTACATTTAAATGCAAATGATGAATTAAATAATTTGCAAAAGCCAAGGATTGAGTGGGAGCAGAATGGTAGTGAAGTCAATCAATTTAGTCAATCAAATAGAGCATACTATTTCAATCAACAGAGAATTCATCATAATAGTGAATATTCTCAACAAGCTAATTATTATAATCAAAACAATGGTAAAATTGAATTGGGACAACAAATACAAAATCCTGTGAGCAAACAAGATAATTTTGGTCAACTGAATCATCAGTCAAATTTAGAATTTAATCAGAAACATGAATCAACTTATCAATTCCATCAACAACATACAGGTAATTTGCAAATAGAGGCTCAACAAGGACACAATCAATATGATTTTAAGCCTGTACAATTTGGACAACAAAGTAATGGACAAGAAGATTTTAGTCAAAAAAGTCAAGATCCATTACTTGAGAGACAACTTACTGAATTAGAATTTAATCAACAAAGTCAAAAAGCCTTATTAATAGAACAAGGAACTGGTAAAACATTAAATGACAATTTTGGTGCTAGTGTAGTACCATTAGATGAAACCAAATTAGTGAATGGAGATACAGAGTCAAACACGCAGACATTTTGGAAGAGAGTAGGTCATAAGTTATCAAGCTCTTATGACAAGGCCAAAGAGAGGGCAAGGACTATCTTTGGTTGAGATTACTATTCTCTGTTCTCATAAGCATAACAAGAACTTTGCTTATAATATATCAGCTTATTGCTTGACTGCGTAATTATATTAATCTCAACACATGTGTAATAAATCAATGCCATTTATATTTATCATGAATTCAACCACATGACGACCTAATTTAATACTAGTGATAAGTTTCTAAGCCTCAATGCAATTGTCTTAGAATAAGTATCACTTAAATTAAAATTTTGGAAGTACATGAACTTTGTAGTAATTACTTCATGTACATATGAACTATTTATATGTAAAATTTTACTATTTATATTATTTATCAGAATATTTAAAATGACAATAATCAATTACAAACCTCTGGCATACTTTTGAAAAATCTGACAAAACTTTGCTGAGTTGCTGAGTCTAAAAAAACAAATAATAATATGTGAGATAATATTTTTCAAAATGCTTGTAGTCAAAGGTTATGCAGATACCAACCCATGTCGAACTGTTTATTTGGTTGTACAGCCATTTTTGATTGAATAAAACTTAACTGTGATCGATTTATGAAATAAAAAAACACAATTTCTTAAAATTCAACGTTGAAACAAGATAAAATTTAACTTTTTCACAACAAAGAACCCAATCACCTTCCTCTCTTTTACTCGCAGTAAGCGCCCGGTTTTCCCGCGCGCACAACCGAATATACGCCGCAGATGAACACTATATGAAGGTGCGATTCCATGAACGCGATTCGGCCGCCATATTTATGTCGTCCCACGCCCGGTCCAATGGAAGAGATTTCCCGCGCTTTTCAAACTATAGAATAATCGAGAAGGCAAGATTCGCGCCAAAGCGTATTATGTATTATTCTTTATTATTTTTTCCATTAAGTACATTAAGTAACTGTTTACTGTTTCTATCAATATATATAATGCATTTTTATCAAAAATTTAAGAAGATACCATCCATTTTTTAGCCATTTTGAAAATTGAATTTTATTTGACAATAATTCGCACTACCTATATGACCTAATGATGAATAAATTACTTTTTTGAGGATAAAAAATAATTTTATTAATAAAATCTATGACAATGTTTTATATTGTTCTCCTTGATCATCCTTCTAATGTTTGCCACTTTATAGAAATTTAACATTGCTCTCGGCGCTAGCGTCGCCTGAGTCGCCTCTACCAACAAATTTTCCCGCCTTCTCGCGATGATAATGATTCCGACTATTCCTAGATTCCTAGATATGGGAATGGTAAACTACAAAACAGCGCACGCATCAACCTAACCTCAAATACCGAAAAAGGTATTGTTATAGTTGTTACCATGGTTGTTATGCGCTACACTAGGTGCTGAGGTGTAAGTAATTATAGCGTCGTTAAAATTGCGGCTCGGTGCGCACTTTGTGTGTAACAACAGCGTCGACCTGACGCGCAGTTTCACGGCTAGTGTCCGCGAAGAACTGCGCCATGGCCGACCTGTTCGACCTCGCCAACCTAATAACGACGGTAGGGGTGGACGCGGTGAAGATAAAGCCGGAGCCGGGCTTGCCGGAGAAATCTTCAAATCAAATTCTCACAGAATTGTTTAGCACCTTCGATGTCCCTGACGGCGACGACGATGACGAGGATGACTCTGGGAGTAGCGACGAGGGTAAGAAAGATCAAGCCGGTGATGCTGACGAGAAGGAGAAGGAGAAAACAGAAGATGAAGTAGCAAAACCGAATGAAGTTGCTGTGAAAAAGGAGAAGGAGGATAACGAGAATCCAAGTGACAGCACAGGCACCAAAAAGAAGAAGACGAAGAAGAAGCACAAACACAAGGGAGATAAGGATAAGGAGAAGAAGCACAAGCACAAAAAGAAATCAAAACACAGTTCTGAAAGTGCTAGTGATGCTGAGAACGGAGGTTAGTTGTAAATAATGCTTACTTTGTCGTTGAAGTTACATGTTAAATTTGTGTTTTTAATTTATTGGGTTTTTCAGGCTCGAAAAAGAAGAAAAAGAAAAAGAAGTCTAAGCGTAAACATGAATCAGATACGAATAAGAGTGATCATAATGAGCCAGATTCAAAGAAAAAGAAATTGGATAAAAGCAGTAAAGATAAATCTAAAGATGATACAAAGAAAACAGGTATTATTACAGTTTCTTTTATAATAATTAAAATTTATGTTTGACTCTATTAATTCCATTTGTCATTATATTTTGCAGGAAAATCAAAACCCGAGGAAACCATCAAAATAAAGAAAGAGAAAGACTTAAATGATGAATCAAAAGTAATTGAGGAAAAAGAAGACAAGAAAGAAGGTAGTCCAACTTTGCCACCTATATCCAAAATACTAGATGATGATGCTGAAGCAACAGAAGTACCAAAGTTGCTCGGTTAGTATTTTAATCTTGCTGTGAAGAAATGATTTTATTTTTATATACTATAGTTTTAAAATCATAATTTTTTTTTTTAAACTAGACTTGAACTATAATTTAATTCAAACTGGTTGATGTTTGGAAATTATATTTTGCAATCATATTGTGCACATGAATAGTACATTGTGCAACTAGGGGAGACAGTTGAATTTTTCTAGCAAGGATGATGATTGAGCATGAGTGGTTCATGAGTGCTCAAAATCATCATCCGAGTCTGAAAAAGTCAATTGCTCCCTTGTTACACATAGTACTTTTTTTAATAAGTGCAGGAATAGGATTTTTTTTTTGCATTAAAAGTGGATGGGAGGTCGGGTATATCGAGTCGTCATAACGGGAGACTAATTACTTTTCCTCCCGCTACTGCAGTAAGCCTCGCTAGACGCTCGAAATACTCGACTTTCTATTCACTTTTCTATGCAGGAAAAGGTCCTTTTTCAAGCACACGTTGAAAAAAATAATTTTCACCATACCCTGGCGGAAGGTACCACATTCGCTTCCGGCTCCGAAACGCAAATGTGGTATTTTCGGCCCGGGTATGGTGAAAAATCGTATACTCAACATGGGGATAAAGAGGGTGGCAATTTACACGTGCTCTGGACTGGCCAACTCTTTATCTCTCTTGTGTAATATATTATTACTTAAATATAACTTATTTTTTGTTTTTCTTTAGAAAAGTCAAAAAATCCTTCAACTTGTAAGATTATGATAAAAGATTTAAAAAATAGTGAAGTTTATAACAATACTGTTAAAGAAGTTGAGAATAAAAGAAAAGAGAAAGAAGAACGTATGGAAGATGGTGAGATATCAGATAGTGATGAAGAAGATATTGATAATAATCGTACACCTACTCTTAGTCCAACACCTCCACCCGGCACAGGAACTCTACATTCTGACAGGAAAAAATATTCAAGGAGCCCATCATCTATGCGACATATCACAAAAAAAAATGATCTTAGACTTGTACTTAAAGAAAAAGAGAAAAAGAGGCATCTAGGAAGTGGTAGATCTAGCTCTAAAGATCATAAAGATAAGAATAGAAGTAAAGACAGCGATAAAGATAGAAGTCGTAGTTGCCATTCAAAAGATGGCAGAAGTCGAAGTCAAAGTGGTAACTAAAAAATTTCTTATATTTCTATTTCAACTTATTCTTTATATATTTACCTATATAATTAAAATTATATTAAACTCTGGATATTTGAAGCTAATGGCCTAGTTACTACCAATAAGGTGTTTATTATTTAAAGGTAAAAATAAAAAAACAACATTTAATTAGTTATAATCCGATGTTTCCGACATTTATTCTATGTCCCTCTTCAGGAATAATAATTTTTAGAAAAGTCAAAGGTGTTACGCGAAAAACAGTCCGCTCGTCACACCGCGTAACACCTTCGACTTTTCACTTTTGTAAAAATTATTATTCCTGAAGAGGGACATAAAATATCTGTCGAAAACATCGAATAATAACTAATTAAATGTTGTTTTTTTATTTTTACCTTTAAATAATAAACACCTTATTGGTAGTAACTAGGCCATTAGCTTCAAATATCCAGAACTTAGATGAAATCTACCATTAGTTGCATTCAACAAAATTTATATTAAACTGTGTGTGTGTGTGTGTGTGTGTGTGTGTGTGTGTGTGTGTGTGTGTGTGTGTGTGTGTGTGTGTGTGTGTGTGTGTGTGTGTGTGTGTGTGTG
>JAPYZP010003585.1:0-20160 GCA_030522985.1 Torymus sinensis | reverse complement strand
TGTATGCGTAAAATAAATTAATTTTGTTTTAAATTTTTTTAAACCGGAGTTAAAGTCCGCTAAAATGTCCCGGATAAAGTCTGGGGATTTTTTTCAGACTTTTCGAGGCGTATAAAAAGTCTGGTAAAAAGTCCCGGATAAAGTCTGGGGATTTTTACCAGACTTTTCAAGATGTATAAAAAGTCTGGTAAAAGGTCTCGGAGAAAGTCTGGGATTTATTTCCAAGACTTTTCAAAGAAAAAATAAAAAGTCTGGGATCGTCCGACATGCGAGACTTTGGCCACACTTTTGAATCCCAGACTTTAGCAAGACTTTGCCCAGACTTTTTTTTACACGGGCAGACTTTAGCAAGACTTCGCCCAGACTTTTTTTTAAATAAGCGGATTTTTCGAATAAGCGGAATCTAAAGTTACAACAACTTTTGAATTTACATATTCGTTGGTCTTGCCTGATTCCAACGTTGAGCATGCCAGATGCCCAACATTGGAATCAGGGAGTTCATGAACCACGTAAATATTTTCAACTATGTGAAACTTGTTTCGTTTGTTAAAAACAGAACGCTCTTTAATACCTGTGGAATTAGGATCATTCATCTCCTTGACATTGGCGATAAGTCGATGAACAAATTCTACAATACCTGCTTGCTGTGCAACTTTCTGAGAAGCCACAAATGCAATTAATTCCCAGATTGTCTCCTAAAATAAGCACACATTTATAATAAACTTGAATATTAGAATTTTTCACATTAATACTTATTCCCTTTTCAGATAAATCATTCAAATTACTTATTGTTTTTGAAAAAATTTGTTCATTTCTGAATTGTATTAAATGCTTAGAATGAACTAGAGTAGAAACAAAAATATTTAGTTTGGCCATTAAATGTGGTGGCAAGCATACCAAAGAAACGTATACCCCCCCTAATTTCTGCTCACCTCCGTGGCTCTGGGGGGCGTTCCCGACTTCGAATTCATCGAAGAAAAGATATAATGGCAAACCAATTTCTTCTATAACCATAATGATCCTTGAAGAAAGTGTGCTAAATTAGTATCATCTGCAGTCTGCAATTCTGGCATAAACAGCATAATTGATTCAAAAATATCAGGCATTTCTAAGAAAATCTTCAAATTTTTTTCTATAGAAATGTATGCATAGGCTTTTCTATCTTAAACTGGCTGTTGTTGTTCATTATCTTAAAATACAAAAACCGAAATTTCTTCTACATGAAAATTCTCTGGTGGAATGCATATGCTCACTTCTTCATATAATTTTAATCTAGAATGTTCTGTTGAAAATTTTGTTCTAAAATAAAATTAATTTTAAAAGAAAATTATTTATTAATAACTGATGCACGTTCATTTTCAATCTCAGTTGAATACTGGGAATTGAATTTTTAGAAAGAAAACTACTAAACATTGATATTACATCGTCAACAGCTTTTCTTGAGCGAAAAGGATTTTTATAAAGAGCTAAAGTGAATTTAAATATTTCAAAATCTAATTTTTTTCAATCATTTACGGAATGATTAGTTGCATTATTGAAATTCATTTCGACGCAAATATAGGGAAATATAAATGATAAAACAGGCAATGCTTCTATGAATAAATTAATAAATATATTATTACAAATATATCTACAACATTTTAATAATTTTCAAGTTATAAGTACTATTAGCATATAAATACTATCTTCATTTTTCTAATAGTGTTGAGACACCGGCATACACATTTTTAACGTCAAACTCGTATATCCTTCTTTCTAAATATTGCCTATTTAAAAATTATAAAACTTCATCTATTTGCAAGTACTCCTCATTATGTGACGAATATTTATGAGCTAGGGGGCTCATCCCTTTACATTTACTGCATATTTTGTCATACTTTGATGGGCGGTATAACATGGATCGTCAGATGTATTGAAGTGCTTCGTAACGTATACATAGTGCCAAATAATCATTTCGCTAGAATCGAAGCACGACCGAAGCAAGAAAGCCAGAAATTGAAGTCTCGTCAGTAGTAACAATAACAGTTACATCGAAAGATCAACTATTAAATCATGAAACGTGGAATAATCCTTACTATCTCAACTGGAACATTTTATGGGTAACGACAGTTTACGTCTTAGAAACAGAAACTTCAATTAATGTTTAGATTCTACTAGTAATATTAAAAAAAGCAAAACAAAGTTATACGCCTTTGTGTTAATTTTTGAAATTTATAGATATTATTTTCAACATAAATAAATACAAACTTTCTTTTATATATTTATTTTACTTCTACTTTAAATTGAATCATGGGAAACAATAGTAAAGATTCAGAGTAGAAAAAAATGTTCAAAACGATCTGAGAAAAATATTATAAGTACAATTACTTAGCAACTAAAAGAAATAAAAGATATTCAAATTTGTTCTTAATGGCTGAACGCTCATGAAGTTACCTCTACGTACTTCACGACGTAGCTCTCCTTGTCATTCTAAATGACGGAGAGAGAAAAGCAGCCTCGAAAGTGGCAACCACTTTCGTGCTTCGCAACCTCAAATTGTGAAATCCCTTATGTTTCACTATTAAAGAAAAAATTTAAATAAAAATATAAAATTAAAAAGTTATAATAAATTAATCATGAAATAAGGAACAATACACATTTATAAATAGTTTTATTATAAACGCAGTTGTCGATAACAGATATAAATCAAGTTTTTTTTTATTTCAAATAAATAATTAAATTATAAGTGCACAGAAAAAAGGGAAGAAGTCAGACATAAATCACATACTTGTTTAATTTATTTATAATCTAATATAAAAATAACATTCTTGAATGTAAATTCAAAACACTCTTTTCAAAAACTAAAACTGAAATTTAAAAACATTTACGGTGTATAAAAACGTTATTTGCGTTAAATAACAAATGCTTGATTTTAGACTAAAGTTAAAATCTATATTTTATAGACGTTTTGAAAAAGAAGCTTTCGTACTATCATCAATAAAACACCGCTAACATAAAAGCACATATGATGTCGAAAAGGTACAAAGTACAAAAAAAAAGAATGAATGACACAGCTTTTTCAACTGACCAGGACCTGATCGAAAGGTATAAAAATATTGTCGCTTTTATGAAATATTCGGTGGTTCAGAAAAAGGGTCGGAGGGATGGGTACGGACCAAGGCATTCAATAAAAAGCGCGACAAAATGATACGAAGACGTAACACGTGTTACATTAAAGCTTTAAGCATTAGCGATACCCTGACTTGCAGAATATGGAGAGAGCGAGAGAGAGAGAGGGAGAGAGAGCCGTGCGAATTTCCGTGCGAGCCGCTTCCGTTGACTCGGGCACCGTGTAATTGTGCACGAACGTGATGGAGTGTGAGAGCGATGCTGTAAATAGATTATTCCGTCAAAGAGAGCCTACAATCGCGCGAGCGTTTAGATTAGTGAGCGTGAAAGTCTATATTAAAGTGTCTAGATGTGCTAACGACGAAGCGAATAGATTTAGTAAAAGTAGTCTACCACAGTATTTTTGTGCCATTCCATTTGATTGACTATTAAAATTATAGTGCTTTACTTATATTCAGTGCTCACTTATATTACCTTTATCAACATATCAGTTGATATGGTAACTTCGATTTCTAAATTACTATATAAAGAAATATTAGTTTTAGAAACATCATAATATTGTGGCAGATGGCAGTAGTGCTGATTCTGCGAGAAAATAGAGGGGTTCAATATTTAAATCTTTGTGCAAAGGATATTTAAAATCATTATTTTCTAAAAATTTGAAAAAATCATTTTAAAAATAACATATGACACTTTGTATGCATAAGAAAAAAAAAGATTTATTGGAATATAAGTTATACTAACAAGAAGTATGTTATTTGTCGTACCTTTTGCTAAACAGATTCGAATAAAGATGCTGTTATTTTTGGAATCCTATTTTTTTGAATTTCACATTTTCAGGACTTTTTGCTTTTTATACTTTATTCTTCTCCGCGTTCGCGTCTCCGCTATGAACGTGGTGAAGTATATCTATATCCACTCGGATGTCTTAACCGCATTTTTCAAATTTCACCTTTGCATCCCCTTTGAAGGTGTCAAATTTCTGTTTGAAGTTTACAATTTTATTATGCAATTTTCAATTATATTTAGGAAAAGAGGAAAAACTTACAACATCATTTAATCTATGACTTCACGCAAATGAGATGCATTATCTCAGACACGGACGCTTTAACGCATAAACGCGGGAAAACGACAATTACCACGCCTGCGCGTCGCATATGTTAAAACTTCATCATCAGCGTCGCTCATCCCTTTGAAAATTATACCACACCTCGCACTCTCTAAAGGTATCGCTCGGTCGTTAGTTCCGACAGGTATACAGAAAGGTGCGCGCGCCGAGGAAGAGAGAGGGGGGGGGGCGCTCCGTGTTTGCTAGGAATAGACGTGAGCTCGGCACATCCTCGGCATATTATTACCTTTGCCATTAAAACATCCCCTTTAGTTAGCACTTCACCTTGCGCAGAGCTACAAAGTGTCGTCGACAGGATGGGAAGGGCGAGCGAGCGAGAGGGTTAAAGCCGAGATGACGAGAGTGCGAGCGAGTGAGAGAGAAGCTGTGTGTTCTTACACGTCGCTGCTCGACAAAGCTTCGCGCTGGAGTGCGACAGAGAAAGAGAGAGAGAGTGAGAGAGAGAGAGAAAGAGGGATATACCGACAGTATATTAATATATCTGGGGGCCGAGCGCGCTCATCGGCCTTTCGGTTTTTTTATCGCTCTCGACACTCTCGGGGTAGATTTTCTAGGGCGCCCCATCGTGCTCATACATGCCTTATTATTCCCTTCGTGTACAGGGGTGCTCAATATTAAAAGAATGCGGTTGGGGTTCTAAAAATTAGCGCATGCACCTTCTGTTCAGCGTTTCACGTCGCTTACTGGTGTATTCGTGTTAATGTTATCTTTAATATTTATCAAAATTTGCAGAGACGTGTATTTAACTAAAAATTTCATTTTACATTTACTTGCAATATTCAATATTTTCGATACAGTCTTTGCGCGGAAGTGATTAGCACATCTGCTTTAAAATAATGCAAGTTAATAAGCTTGTTATAAAAAGAAATATTAATGAAAATGTAGCTTATTTGTTATGAAAGTTGATTTTAAAATAACGATATTGAGAATGATTTTTAATTGGTATTGAAACTCAAAATATTTTCAAATCAATCTTTTAATCTGGTTTCAAGAGAACTACCTAATTTTAGTATGCGAATCATCGCTGCAGTGAAAATTACATTTTCCAGGCAACAAGTAAGTTTGAAAGAGTTCTATTCATAACTAAATATAGATATTTTCTAAAATAGCTTGTTTATGCTATTAACATTTTTTAAATAAATAATTTATTTATTATTATTTAATAAATATTTTTATATTTTATTTAATAAAAGTAAAATGGTTTATTTACAGTGAAAATGAAAAATGAGCTGACATTGATTTTTTAATCCGGAAATAGCTTAGAACAGGAAAAATAAAAACTATAATTATCGATATATAGAATAAAATTACCCTGAATAAATCTTAATACTGATATAAAATTAGAAAGATAAGCCATACAAATTTATACCAAGAATGTTGCAGATAGCAAAGTGTTTGTGATTCTCCTAGGAAATTGTCAACAATTTAGGGCAAGCATTTTTGGCGAAACTACAGTACCAAGTGTCCGTCCCTATTTGTCGGAGTTCTTTTTACGAAGCAACTGCGGTCATGAGTAGAAGTGCGGTGCGGCTAAATTAAGAAACTGGGAAAATAACAAATTTATAAAGTATCAATTCCAATTGTTGCTATAATTCGCATATTCTAATCTCTTCTTTGTATTATACTGATACATCAACTTGAACCTTAATGATTTGTTTATTTTATGCGAAAGAGGAAACATTCATATTAGATTTTACAGATTGTACACTACAGGCAATTTAAAATTATTATAAACAAATTATATACATATCAATTATTATGGAGGAAATATAATTGATATATGGCTGCATTTTATTTTTCCATATAGCTTTTTCCATATAGCTCTAATTTTCTCTCAATGCATTCGTACAGATATTATTTCTACTTGGTATATATTAAATAAAATGCGCGAACGGGAGTGCAGGGCAAGACCGCTGCTGCTGCAGCGTCATTGGGTTTTACGGTTATGTCGGAGTGGCCAACGCCACACGCTGGTTTATTTATCCTTTTTTATTTCACGGGGATTTATTCAAACTTTCGGAGCAATATCCTCTCCGGACATGACGAGTAGTGTAAATACGCTTCGGGGAGAGGCTTTTGCGGCCAACGATTTATATCCCCGATCCGATTTGTTGTGGACGTTGAAAATTTATAGCTGATTTATCAGCGGCCGAAATTCTAACTTTTGCCGTTGCCCGCGCGTATATAAGGTATTGTAAAAGCGCGCTCTGGCTCAGTCGGCGAACGGATTGAATAAAGATCCTTTTCGCACGCGCGGCTTGGAAGTCCTTGGAAAGGAATTCTTTGGAGTTAGTAAGAAAATAGCATTTATCAGAGTATAAATATTTCCAAAAACATTTTAACAATATCGCAAATTGAAAAGTAAGTGTATGTGAAATTTTTATGGAAATTAATTTCTTAGTGAATGTAAACAACTTGATTTAAATGAGATTTATGTCCAAAATAGCGTGTTACTTACTTCGTTGAGATACGTTATCTGGGAGAATAAGTGAAAGATAAATTTCCGTGTAATACTAGACGAGAAATAAATGCATTCCTAGTTTAGCTTGAATTGAATCCTATGAATACATTAAATAGAGAGAAAATTAATTAAAAAGAAATACTCGCAAATTTGGCAAGACTTTTTTTTCGAAAAAGGTTAGTATCAACTGCAGTATTTAAAGTTTTTTGAGATTGCAGATGTAGGGCTCTATCGGCTTGTAAAATTTTCAAGTGAAATAGATTACTTTAAAACTCTGCCAAGGGGTTAAGGAATGATTTATTTCTTTTAGTTGGTTCGTAATCCTTTCATCCATAAAAGCGAAATTTTATGCGACTGCAGGAGCAATTTTCTGCGACTTCCCTTGAAGTTTTATAAAGATTTCGAGGAAACCTTGGAATTCGAAATGATCTAAGCACTTTTCAGAAAAACTTGAATATTGAAACAGTTTTCTTCTTTTATTAAGAAATTTTTTAGTTATTTTATGTGCTCGTTTGCACTGGTCTTCCAATAATTAGAATAAAGCTTAAACAAATTGTATTAAAAAAAAAATCGTGAATACGATCACAAATCTTAAATTGTATTAAAGATATGATGGTCATTGAGAGATTCTCGGTACCTGTCCCTATACCCTTTCTTGCTATTAATTTTTATGATATAAGTAAATATTAACGTTTGTAGAAAGAAAGTCACCCTTACACCATCTTCCATGAATTTACAAATAAATTTTGTAAAATTAAATTATGTAACTGTATAGACTATGTAATTAATTAATTATTGTATCATAATACCCATCACTCCTGGCACCACATATATGATTTCAAGAACCCCTAGCATTTGTTAAAGGTTTAAAATGACATTATTTGGTTTAGGACTATACTAAACGTCGAAGAAAGCAGCTGTAGACGAAATTTGAAAAATAACTGTCAACCAGATGACTGTTATTATCATTCTAAATTCTCATACAACTGCATAAATTCTGAATTGAAAATATCGGACGTGAAATATGTATCGGACGAGAAGCATCTGGTGACCAATGCTATAGATACTGGCCGGTACTGTAGCAATTTCTCCTATGGATATTTAATGGATACTTTAGTAATTATGCACGACTGTTGTAATTTTATTATATTTTTTATATTTCACAAAAAGTATTGATATTTAAGAATTGTCTAACAATCTATTTTGAAAAAGAATCAAAACATCAAAAATAAAATAAAGTTGATTACAGTTGAAAGCATCTAAAAGAGATAAGAGACAAAAATAAGGCTTCTATTATACTTCAATCAGCGGGAGTTAATCGACCCGTTTAAGCAATGCGCTCGATGCTGCGGCTGCTATTACAGCTACTTCTCTATTTTCTCCTTCTTCGCTCTCTCTCTCCCTCTCCCTCCTTCTCGAGAAGCCTCTTTCTATCCCTTCCATACTTTCCTTTTCGTTCCGTTTGTTCTCAGCCGTTCCCAATTACTCTTTCGGTTCTTCACTTTTGATTTCTCCTTCTCCTTTCCTCGCCCTCTCAACTCTGCGGTGCGCGCACTTCCTTGTTTCTCCTTAGCCTGTTTTCTATTTTTATCGGGCTTTTCGAGCCGGGCCAGGTGTATTTTCCACCCGCGCGCGCCACTCGTCGATTTCGGCCAAAGCAGAACAGTGCGACAACGGGTTTATCGCGCGACTCCCGAGGCTGCTGCAACGCTCGCAGATAACGATATCGGAAAGCCGCCAATTTCAGCTCTCAATTGGAGCCGCCGCTACTTTTGTTAGGGCGCCGCTGTTTGGAGATCTCTAAGAGGCTCAGCGCCAACTTCGTTTCGGATTATTTCTATGAACGGGGCGGGAGATTTCACGGCCACTATCATATATTGTACTGAGTAAATGCGTGTATATAGGTACTAGTTTGTTAGTTGGTTAGATATTATTTCATAGATGATAAATTTAAAGTCAAATTCGATGTAAATAACTTTCTTCTGCGTATTATGTATTCTATTATGGATCTTTAGAGTAAGCATTAAAAATTATTTTAAAGTTGAATGGTAATGTAAAAGGAATTGAACAAGTAATGAATATAATTCTAATAGAATTAGCTTAAACTAGTTTTTATAAATAGTTAGGGTGGTATTCAATTTTCATTAATTTATAAAATTTCTGCAACAAAAAGCTCTTTTTACTGCTGATACGAAAAGTATAAAGAGCAATGTATAGTGAAAATTTTAGTACAAGTTTTCTTGTTAAAACATGGCAATTTTTCTAATTATAACTTTTTTCTTCAAAATATTAGAATTTGAGACAAGGTACTTATATTTTAATTTATAAAATGCTAATTTCATTTCCGAAGAGAAGACGTTTTCTCGACAATCATATTAGAACGAAATTGGAGATAATAATTTACTGAATAGTTCGTTATTATGTCAAATAACGTTTACATAATGAAATTTTAATGTGTGAACATCAAAGTAACGTACATGTGCTTTGAACACTTCACGATTTTGCATATAAATGCACAAACAAGCATCAAGTTTCGTGACTAAGATGGTGTCAGACATTTATGACTATGAGTTTCAAGTCATCATTATAAAAGTCAACAGATATTTATTTTTGCATTCTATTTCCGGGTTCAGGTATTTTTGAAAGAAAAACTTCAGTATAATCCACATTTACGACGCCTTGTAACTAGTAGTCTTTCGTGGTTAATTTCAGAATGAATTATTATTATTGATCTCTAAAGTAAAATATTACATTTGATTTGTGGAAAGATGTTAAAAAATATTAAAAGTACAAAAATAACTTTAAATTTTATTAATTACAAAAGTAAAAAATGGTATTCTCATATTTCAACGACAGACGAGAACATTTCCCATATCCATAATTGAAAACATCAACTATCCAATATTATACTGCTTCGAAGAGCTAAAAAGGCACGCAAGTAGAACCAGTCTTGTTTAAGTCATACCGCGTCTGTCTGGGCCCAGCACCTTTCCACTTGCTCTCACGCCTAAACTCTCTCGCACGTTCTCATTACATTTTCTGCTCTCAAGTACTGCTTCTAGAAAGTCAAATATTTTCGAAATTAAAGTTTCCGCAAAACCTTTCTACCCTCAAGAACGCTCTTAAAAACTCCCATATCACTCCCCGCAGAAGATTAACAATATTTTGAAAATAAAAACGCCCTATTCTCTCGCGAACACTGTACAGATCTCATCATTAATCAGCCCTCCGCCTCTCTCTCTCTCTCACATTCAGACCTTCAACTTCAAACAATTAGGGGAAAGCGAAAAAAGAAAACAGAAACTACTCCCCTCTCGAGAGGGAGCGAGAGAGAGAGAGAGAGAGAGCTCGGCCACGGGGCCAGTGGCACTCGAGATGAAACGCGAACGCGAGACTTGGCGCGCTCGAGCGCGCGCGCATGAGGGGGAGGAAGGAAAAAGCCGCGAAAGCACGTTTCGCCTCGTACACGTATATACCCCGCGCGCGCGGTCGCGCATATATGTGTGTGTACCAGCGTGTCGTGTATACGTGTCCGTGTGGATGCGCGAGCGGAGGTGCGCGCGGCTTGCACGCCGGCGCCACCGCGTGATGAAGAGAACGCTGCCGCGCGCGGCCGCTTCAGTCGCTCACCGTATCTCTGGCCGAATCCGAGAGAGAGAAAGAGTGGAAGCCAGCGCACGCAGCAGCCCACCTCTGACTCTGCGCGCGGAGATATTCGCAGCCGGCTGAGAGATACGATTATTCGCTCGCCACCTATATACCCTATATACCGCTCGATTGGTGATTTTCAAAGTGCTATTCAGCGTCTCACCACACACGGCCCGTCCGACGCTGCAGCTTCGCATTTTTGCCAGAGCCCGCGCGGATCGTGCGGAATTTCTTTTACGCTTTGTTGGCACGCAACTGCGTTCTTCTTTTTTTAAAGCGGAGTGCCGAGTGATCCCGGCGTTGCGTGAAATTAAAACGACGCCGGGCTAATTGAGTCCGCGAGGGGTTCAGTGTGTATATGTATGTATTTGTCGTCGAGTGCGAGTCTCGTCATTTTTAAGCCAGCGGTGCGCGACCAGTGAAAGTGGCGAACGCGTGGAATTGACGCGCTGTCCGTGCGGAGGTGACAATAATTTAATAATTTTGGTCGCGCGGCTGCAGGAAAAGCTTATTAGCTGTTTAAAAACAAAAATTAACTTCTTTAAATTAGTTGCGTAATTCGAAGAGTAGTGAACCACTTTCCAACTTTGTCCGCCTGTAATGACGCGCGCCCCTAAGTTTGAGTTATCAAGTTTTGTGTGCAATTATCGGGCGTAATGAAGCGATGGTTATGCCGTCAAGGCTATCGAAACATTTTGTTGCTAGAATGTAAAAATAATTCTTTTTGCATTTAAATTACAACATTTATTTACAAGATTAAATCCGGGAAAGAATTCTGCAACGCGCGCGAATTAAAATGTTAATACGATTATTAAATAATTCAATGCAATTTCAAACCCTCGCGCACTTTAATTATGTAAGCTATGCGGATTATCCAACTACTTTCAAATATGCTAAATTCCATATCGAGTTGTAAAGTTGAATTAATATATTGGGAAATGTGGAGACCGTCGCAAAAGGTTGTATAATCCTATTGGTCGTAGGGCTTTACTTTTAATTACACCACGAAAATTGACTAAGCTTTCCTATTTTATTAAAAAAAAAAGGATGAAAAGATATTGATTAACGGTATAAAACCTTTTATCTAAAAATAAGTAATCCATTTTTCTCAACTTGCACTCTACAATTTTACTCTCAATCCGGAGGAAAACTTGAAACGCGTGAAAACTTGGCTCGCGCATAAACTTATGCAACGAAATCAGGGTGACGCAAGGCAATTTCCTTAATCGCACAATAGAAAAGTTTCGAGCAAATACTTATAAAGCCGCCTCGCGCACACCTCGTCACCGTTCTCCGCTACCCCCGCGCGAGAGCGAGGCGCTCATTCGAATTCAAACGCGCGCTCTTTTCACCCCACGCAGCTAGCGCGTACCCTCCATATATAGGTATATACATATACCTAAAAGCGCCGAAGCAATTTCGCAAAACTTCTCTCGGCCACCTGCTGACTAACGCTGCTGCCATTGTCTGCACGGTCAATTCTTTCTCTCCCCCGTGAAAGGAAAAAAAAGAGCTCCGCGCTTTCGATAATACGTATACATATACATATATACAGAGGCGAGGGTAGGGAAAAAAGCTCGCACTTCTTCGCGCTCTGGCAAAATACCGAAGCTGCACGCGTGCTCGCGCGCGAAGTCGCCTTCACTTCCACGTGCATAATCTCCAGCGTTTATGTCACGCAGCAGCGCCCGACGACACGGCGGGAAGCCAGCGTCGTAGCACCGATAAGAAAAGAAGCAGAGGAAACCAAGAGGGAACGAAAGAGAGAGGGAAAGAAAAACAATAGACACGCGAGAGACGACGACGCATGCGGCGTCGCCAGTCGAGCAGCTGTAGAGGCGGCGATGCAGTGATCCGAAAGAAGTGCCGCTGCTGCTGCTACTGCTGCTGCCGTCGAGCGCCGTCGCCGCAGACACCGTCGTCGTCGTCGTCGTCGTAGTAGTAGTGGCTGCTGGAGCACAAAAGCGGGAAATGGAAAAGGATCGCCATGTTCGAGGTAGGCGAAAAAGCCAAAAGATGTATTCTATTGTATCGTATATCTCTTGCTCTTTACACGCACACACATATACATATATATATAGAACAAGGCTATATAGGGAAAGGAGAGTGCGCTCCCGCGTTTTTTTTCTTCTCTCCCTCGCTCGTCAGACTCTCTCTCTCTCTCTCGCCCTCCCCAAGATAATTCCTGATTTCGAGCGCCTCGGTAAAAAGGGGGCGACCCTCCCTTCACTCCCCCAGCTCTTTTTACACCTTCGTGCGCCTCTCCCTCTCGCTCTTCGGCGAATCCCGCCGATGGATTTATGGTCAAGGCGAAAGTGTTGAGGACGAGCGGAGAGAGGAGAGAGAGAGAGAGAGAGAACCCCTTTCACGTCGTAAAAAAAAAAGTTTCGCGCGCCGCCGCCTCCTCCATCGCTTTTTTTAGATGCCTCGGGCGCGTGTGTATGTGTAGGCCGCAGCAGCCGGTATAATGCACGCTATTTTTCATTGGGAACGAATTGTTTTTCAATTATTCATGCCTGGTCGCGTACTCGCGCGCCTCGATATTTATAGGGGTCGACAGAGACCGAGAGAGAAAGTGAGAGAGAGAGAGTGTAGATGTGTGTGTGTGAGTGAGAGAGAGAGAGAGAGTGAGGTTATGATAGGAAATTATTACTTTGGTTAAGGAGACTTTTTTATTGATGGATGGTTTATAAGGTTTGCGAGAGAGCTGTTTCGTTTGCATTTCACGTACCCATATATAGCGCGCCTCGATGGGTGGCTCGTGCGAGTCGGTGCTAATTTAGGTGAGGCGATGAGGAAGCGGAACGTCGGAAAAGTTTTATTATGAATATTCGATATATTAACTTCCATTGAAAATAAGGTTTTGATTTATGCGTAATGAGCGCGAACGTAATTTTATGTAACTTTGTTAGCTACAAGTTTAATTAAATAGGAAATGAGAAAGGGAGCAGTTATTGTTTTAAAATATCGCGTATTATACGAAAAGTCACAGTAACAGTTAAACTAGAACGTGAACATTTATCCTTTTAAAAGAATCCCTACGTGTAAAAAGGTATTTTTACGTCTGTCATTTACTGGCTTTGGCGATATTCGTCATGCACAAAGTCAATAACGTTTTTGCGAATGGATCTCAATACGTATACAAAGGTATACAAGTAACACGGTTATGAAATAGTAGTAGCAAACGGTTCGATTCGAAAATGAAATTGGACCTTCATCAGGGCTAGTCCAATTTGCCTAATTCGGTGATCAGACCCTGGTTATAGCCATCTGATTAGGATCCCAACATAGGACACGTGACTGACGTGTCAATGCGTCATTTTATCTTTGGATCTTGCATAAAATTAATTGTACCAAGAATTTACAAAAGAATATGTAGAACATATTTTCGAAACAAGTTTTCTGTTTTAATATTATTGTCAAATTAGTTTTTATATCCCTTCTCTTTCATTTACTCGTACATTGAAATAAAATTTTTATAAAAAACCTTTTCATTTTTATTCTTTCAAAGTGATTAATTTGTAAAATGATTAAATTTCTTCGCCCTTTAAATCTCGGCTGCGCCAATTTAAAGCCTGCTAGGAATTCAAATTAACACAAAATTTGAGAATACCAGACCTTCATATGTAGCAGTATAGGTACAATAAAGTTATATTTCCTGCTAAAATGTCACTTTAGTGCAGTATAAATCTATCGTATGATGATTATTATTTACTGCACATCATAAATAACTGTAATAATATATAAATGCGGTATAATGTATGAACAAGGATCATTTAGCATGATTGATGTGAAACATTATTAGAGAAACAGTAGCAGTTAATCCATAAACTAAGCAAGAATTTTCCTTTTCTCGAACCTCATCATATTTATAAATATTTATCGGATAATGTTTAAGCTTTAGAAGGAAAAAAATTATGTAGAGGTGATATCATTCAATGGTATATAGATGAAAGAATTCATAAAAAATATGGTACGACATATAAAATTGTAACGGAATACCAAAGCTTTAAACTTGATACTGTCTCTTAAGCCAATAAAGTTAAAATTTAAAAGTCAAAGTTGAGAACGCGTGTAGATTCACTAAAGTTTGTATTTCCTACGGGATTCTACGTCAAACTCAAGCCGAGTTATAACAGATGACTTGGATTCGTTAACTGTGAATTGGCTTTTATTATGTGCCACGTGTACTCTTATATTTGTCAAACAATGTTCATTTCAAAAACATTTTTACTTTTATTATAAAGTTATTTCTAAAAAGAATAAAATAATTTAGATTTTATATACACAAAATTGATTAAAACAAAATTAGTAGTAAATTAAAGTTTGTTAAAAATGCAGGAAAGCTATATATATTATACAGTTTCATATTATTGTTAAAAACAATACCAATAGTTGTAAATGTGAATAAATACTGAATCTATGTCAGTAGTTGGGATTTCGCAAAGCTATCAATCAACGTTTTAAAGCACAGCGCATTTCGAATATAATTTAAAGCGTTCAAGGTTTACTTCGTCTATCAGGCAGTACAGTTTTTCTCAATATACATCAATGTCGTGAATATATTTCACATTTATTTTATACTAACATAAAATTATTAACGTTTTTTATTAAAAATATTTTTCGGTTTTAAAGCTGTGTAGTTTAAATTGAAGTTTCCTGTAACTAGATTTTACATGAATTTTTTTCAAAACAGTATTTTAAAACTAAAAATGTAAATTTTTCGCCAAAAAAACAGTAATTGCATTTCATACTCATTTGTTCGAGTAGAGTGTAGCGTATTATAATTCTATACATGTACGATTTTAATTTTAGTTAACAAGTTACTTACGGTTTGATCAGAACTGTACGATTCAAACTTTGAAAACTCGTTTGTACCAACTGCAATAAGCTCTCGAAGCGGACATTGGACCGAATTGTAGTCACGGGCCCCTAAACTAGAATTGCAATGTCGTATATAAGGTAAGGGAGTTAATTGTCAGGGGCGTAGTTTATTAATGAAACAAGTCGATTTACGCTGGTAAATTAGGGTGTCAAATTTATTCCTGCAATTTGTTGCCTAACTGCATCCTAATAGTTTTCTCCATTTCGCGGTTGCAAGTCACGAGATAACATTATTTCCGACGTAATAGAAGCAACGCGGGATATATATTTATTTGATATGACCGCGCGTTTATTTCATCTCTGGTATTTTCCGCTTTTGCGCAAAATGCGCGTGCGCACACGTATACTCTATACACGTATCTCGTAATGTGAAAAGTTTCAATCTCTTTTTTTTTGTCGGTTCTCATTTTATCCCCCTTTTCTTTCGAGCGCAGGTAATTACAAATTTATAGCGCACTCTCGTGCGCAGAAAATACTGTCGTGGAAAATGATTCAATTTGTACTAAAATGAAAAAAGGAACAACAACTTCACACGAGTTATTTCTCATTTAAATACTACTTAGCATCTGCAAACAGTTGTACACGTGTATACGCCTAGCGCATTTCAGCATCTCGTTAAACGCGCGGAGCTGGCGAAAAAAGCGAATTCTCCACATCATTTTTACTCCATTCGAGGATTGCGCGCGGCAGGAGAATAAGAGCAGAGTATTAAGCGTAGATTGAAAAATATTCCCGGCGGCGCTTTGCCATGTTGATGCAAGCAGCGGGGAAAACTCTTCTTCGCGAGGGGGACGGCGCAGACAATGCCCTCCTCCGAAAATCGGGAAATGCTTAAGCGAAAAGCAGGGAATCGATGTCCTCATTTCTTTTTTGAAGTCCTGCTGACGAGCACTCGATCATTTCGAGTGCTGACGCGCCGAATAAAAGGCGGTGAATCCGCCGAGCGTACATGTACCGCGATATACATGTTTTCGCGTCACAATCCAGTTCGTGATTGATGCTTATGCGCGTGTAATTAGAAATCGACGAAAAGAAGCGTACCAGCAGCCCGTGACGATTTGACGCCGCGATAGAATAAATGATGGATCGCATTGTTGCGAGACGTTGATTTTCGATTACATGAGCGAATGCAAATATGCCGGTGATTTAAGCAGATGGGATGCTTGTTAGAGGTAATATCTTTGACGTCATTTCTATAATATAACCCGAATCAAATCATATGTCCACAATAAATGATTATTTTAAATGAAAAATAATAAATTTTCAGGTTGTAATGACCATTACAAATTCATTTTATGCGCGAAAAATTTTGTTTTACTTAGCTTAGCATTTTTATTATTATCAGTCGTAATAATGATATTCTTTTGGTAGAATAATTATACTTTACTTTTAAAATGATAAGATGAAGTTACACTCTCAATAAATACTGACTATATTCTTTTATGAAACGAAAATCAAATCTTGATTTTTTAAAAAGATTTTAGTAAAGAACTCAAACAAATATGTTCTATATTCTCCTCGTTCATACATCGACTTATTTGAATTTTACATTTTTTACTTTTTGCTTATTTTCTTTGATTTGTAATAAAAGTTTTCTCTGTCCATTGTAATAAAATATCTGTCACTCTTAATGGCATTGGATCAAATAGTACACCGATGTATTATTTACTGAATTTATGAAATGTATATTATGTTTATTCGAGGCAGTGCATATGATCTATAATGAGATAGATTTGCAGAATATTCATTTTGCATTAAATGTAAATACATTCCACTGTAATTAGAGTAATTTTATAATATTGAACCTCAAAGTCGTGGAATATAATATGATGCTTTATTATAGACATTCGGATCATATATTACAAAATAGTGTTTAAATATCTACGAGCTACCGTAATGGTACCAGTTTTCGATCATTTGTTCATAAAACTCATATTATTTGTGAAAAATCCTTTTTAGAAATGGCAAAATTGGTTTAGTAATGATGAAAGATGCATGAATAAAGTATTGAAAGTTCGAAAAAAATGATCTTGATCTTGTCTATGGATTGATCGGAAACTGGTTACACGATGGCGTCATTTAAATGCAGAGGTGAAAATTAGTCGAAGTACAAATGTTATACTACTCTACAAAAATAAATTTTTAATAAAAACTTTGGTTACTTCCATACCAGAAAAATATCTCTTTTTATTAACTTTATAAAAACTATAGTAACTGCTTTTATGTGGTTACTTTTTTTAATTACAAAAATATATTTTAAAAAATATGAGATTTCACCAGAATCTAAACGAAAATAAATTACTGTTTTATAATAGTAAATTCTATTGACAATATTTTATATCAGTATTTTTAACTATCAAAAGTTTCTTCAATCTAAATATTTTATATTTTAAGACTTTATCAAATGATTTTAACCTTAAAATGTTGATTTTAACATGCAGGTGCGAGAACAAACATGGAAAGTCTCCCTTTGAATAACAAGAAGTACCTACTTCTAGAGTTCGAGAAACGAAGTTTCGCCGGGCTCTGAAAGATATTTTCTTCCAAAACTGAAATCTGTTGCAGCAGGTTGATTTTCGTAGATCCTTATTCCAAAAATATGAGCATCGAGTTTATATTTGCTTGTGAAAAAAATGGTATCACTTCGAAGAAAAAATAAAAAAGCAAATAAAAGTATATGTTAGTTGGTTCAAAAGTTATGAATCTCTAAAGTTCAAAATATTATGTATCGATTTTATATACCAACTTTAGAGATACATAATTTTTGCACTGGATTCGGTAGTTGGATACAAAAAAAACCTTCCAAATTATAAACAAAATCCATTTTTCAGACTTTGGGAGCAGTCTTTGTAAGTTAAAGATGGTACAATGGCTTGGGGCATACAAACAGTCATTTGTTTGCTTAGAACGTTAAACTGGCGTGTCATCGTAAGGTGATGTGTCATCCAAATGACTTTTCTAGTACAGTCTTCGAGTTTCCCTGAAAAGTGAAAGCAAATAAATCTCATCGTATTTGTGATGCAGCAAAATCTTTGAGAACCAATGAGAATCATTCTTCTGTCGATCAGTTTTGCATTTTCTTGAGTTATTGATATTAAAAAGTATGAAATGGATATTTTAACGAAAATTTCAAACATGTTTCTAGAAAAATTTGATCAGTAGTAGAAGAAGTATTTGCTTTCTCATCTGCTTATTGATAATTGAGTTATTATATTCCGTTCCATTATAATATGAATACAATTTATTTAGCAATTGCATAAAAATCAACAGATCATAGAAAAATATTGGCAATAGTCAGGAGGTTATAAAAATACAACAGAATACAAACAAAAATTATTTATAAAACACTGTAAATATGAATTGCAATACTGATAGTATAATAATAAATTATATAAATTACCTTTTTATCAACCTATGCCAATAAATTGTTTTATTTCAGAAAAAAAAGATTATGTGTAAATTCTGAACATGTTTTGCTTTCAACATAAATAATATTCTCGTATAGCTAACACGTATTTTCAGATGCGCGGAAAGTACTTCCTTCGTATATAAGCATTACTTCCGAGCTATCAATCACCTGTTTCATAAATAAATATTTATTATGACTTTCATATTTCCCATTGTTTCCCTCCTGTTTAGTAATCTAAGCCACACACATGCGAGCCTTGCTAACTCATCTCTTAATAATCCGAATAATCCAAACATCTTACTTCTTACAAGCCGAGCTATAGCTCGCTTTACTACTGCTATTTACCGGTGCCATTAGCCTAAGCTGCAAGTTGCTCTCGCGTGATGCGCGTGACGCCGGCGAAGCGCGCGGCGTTCGTACTTTTTTTTATCGCTCTATAAACTAGTCGGGGCGGCAAGACGTTCTCGCGCTCGCAGTAAACAGGCGGCACGCGTCGGAAATATTTTCTTATTTTGTTTCCTTTTTATACGCGCGTGCGTAACCACCACCTATCCACCTATACGCCAGTCGACTTTTTTCTGTCCTGCACACTCGATAAACTCGAAACGCGCGCGTATACGCGCGTCTCTCGTGCGTGAAGCTATAAAAATCCGCGGTCCCTGCTACTCCTGTACAACGCTCTTCCCCCCTTATTTTTAGATCTTGTGCAAAATTATTACACGCTCCGATCGGCGCCGAGCAGCGATTGTTTCTGTTTATCGAGCCGGACAATTGCTCTCGTTTTTCAGATAGCGCCTGGAGTCGAACGTTGCCCAGATTACACTTCATGGAGTGAGAAGGGGATGGATTTTTCGCGTGTGTCTGCGAGCGCCACTGTGAGTTTCGTTATATTCGCGCCAATGGGTAAAGGGAGCGATTTAAACTGCGTATGTGGAGCTGACGATGTGTGCGTAGGCTCGTTTTTGTCTGTTTTTTCTTTGTTTTGTATAGGCTCGTGTTGCCATTTTTTTCGATAAAGCTTCCGGCTTTTATTTGTTCGACAAATAGTGAAGATATAATATCAATAGAAAAAACATTCTATTGCTAATAACGACTACCTGGTCTATTAGCCTTTATATTTGTGAAAGAAATTTAACGACGTTATGTATGTATACTTAAGGACTCTCCTACCTTTCGCAAAAATGCAGACAACAATTTAGAATTTTTATATGTTATTCCTTAATTTAAAAGAAGATTATATAAATTTTTTCAGTATTTTTCATCGCGCATTTTTTACAGAAAGTAATTCTTGAAAAACGAGTTTTTAACATAGGCTGAGTTAGTTTAACATGGCATTAGTTCTACAGGAGGTTGAGGGTAGCTATGTGGTCTTTAAGGTAGTTGTCTACTTTAAAATACGTCTTTGGCAATATATTTTTATTTTGTATCTTCTTGTACTTGGTATACCTATAGCTGAACTATATTCAAAAGAAGAGTATTTTGTAAACTAGAAAACCTTTTTTAAAAGCAAATTGACACTTC
>JAPYZP010003584.1:0-22034 GCA_030522985.1 Torymus sinensis | reverse complement strand
GACTATTCAGTTTAGTGTTTTCGATTAGATAGAGTTAAAAAGAGTTAATTTTGTAATCTCATAAGTGATACATTAAATATTTTCATTTGAAAATAAATAGTAGGATAAAATGTGTTATAAAAGGAAACCAACGGTAATATAAACTCATAAAGCGTTGTTGTGATATAAAATTATTATTTCATTACATACAATTCTGATGATGATAAAATAATGAATAATCTAGAACCACAGTCAAACAAATTATTATTTTGTTTACCAATTTTTCTCTCTATATTTACATGTTATTAGAATAATTTTTAAAGCCTAATTACATTTTGCAATCGCTGTATTATGACACAATACGATGTATTAATATTTTATATTATTCACATATTATATCGTTACATACTCGCGAGAAATTTTTTTATTCTTTTAAATATATTAACATATTTAAAATATAAATGTAAGCTGACAAGATTGTATAATACATATTCGTACTAAGGAGAGTGTACAACCTGCGGGAAACAGATATTAGCGGGCATTTTAGAATTGATTTCTAGTATCTAAAAATGAAGCCCAGTGCTCAGAATCTCGTCCAATGGGCCGTTTTTCTTGAAATATGGGCAATCTGATCTTAAATATCCTCTATATTTCGATAAAAAAATGATGTCTCTTCTATTGACTTGTCATATTGCAATATTCAAGATACAAAAACGAGCAAAGAAGATTATAAAAATAGACCCTAAAAGCTAAATTAAAAAATATTTATTTTTCAGTAAATTATAAGCAATTCAAGACAGCGTAATAAGAAAATGATTGAAAATACGATTTAGCCATTTTATACGCTATCTTTAATTGCTTATAATTTCCTGTAAAATTAATATTTTTTAACGAATTAGCGAAATAGAGGATATTTGAGATCAGATTGCACGTATTGCAAAAAAGGCCTATGAGATGAAAGTATGAACACTGGGTTTCATTTTTAGGTACCAGAAATCGACTCTCCAATGCCCGCGAAAATCCGTTTCCCGCAGGTTGTACACTCCCTTGTTTTTATTTGCTTCTTTTACAATTATAAATTATAAATTATATGCTAATGGGATCATTTATGATATTTAAATACTATTTGCAGGTGGTGGTGCTTTCAAATAGGATCACGAATAATGAGTTATTTATTATTAGTATAAGCTTATAGTAGAAGTGTATAGCATTAATAAACAGTTATGAATGAATAAAATTTATAATAAAATTTGCATATTTACGTAATACAATCTCTTTACTATATTGTTGATGATATAATAAAGCGATATAATGGTAAAAATGAGATACCGTAATTCGAAAACGAATTAGTCCGTATATCTATCATTTCTATAACATGTATTTCTTAAAAATTTTTTGTTGCTACTCTGCCTTTATATAACAGCTCGAATGTCAGTTTCGATAGCAGTTCACTAATTCATTAGTGAATATCCACTAATTCTACGGTGGAGCAATTTTAACTAATATATAGTGGTTTTTTCACTAATTCAACTTTAGAGAGTACGTTCACGAATAAGTGCCGGCCAGCTCCATTCCATTTGAATCATCGACTCGGAACTTTTGACGATGCGAAAGATAATTTGAACCGGCGCGCTGCCACTGCCTATAGGATATGGAGTTTGCAAAATAACGCCGCACGCATTCTGCTGCGTTGCTAAAGAGGTTAGACTGATTATTGACTGTATCATTTTCCGACCTATTTTTAACGTAGATAAATTCTGCACAACAATACCCCAATGATTACTTTTCTGCGTGACCTTGTTGAACGCTGCTCGCCAAAAGAAACGCGATATCAATGCCGATGATTAATAACCCGCATGTAGGCTCTATCTTTTCACTGAACTAGAACATTTTAATGCCGATGAAAGCATTAAATGTATCGATCGATATTGTTCGATCATGCGCATACTCAAATGTAAAATTAATCAAGCCCACCATTTACAAAGTATATTAAAATTGCCGGAGCCCATTTATTACAGATCTCAAAATAATTGTCATCGCTGATAATTTGAACGCGGAAGCTCATCAGGCGACAATATATTCGAGAACGGGGGAAAATTGCGAGGGAAAGAGTGAAACTTAATTGATAAACGAAACGAAATCGGCTTTGAATGGAATTGTACGGTCAATGGCATTATGAGCGAGTTGCGCAGTGCTAATTCTCCCACACCTGTAGCAGTGTCAGCTTTAAATGCGTTATTCGCTGAACTCGACCAAATAATACGAAAAAGTGATACGAAAAATTTCAGCGCATGAGCCTAGTCAATAAGTCGACTTGATTAGTTTTAACGAGGACAGCCAATAAATTTGCTCACTCCGAAAGCGAATGTTTTCTGCTAATTCCCCCGATAAAGCAGTCTTTCATATCAATGCTCGCGTATAACTACATCAAATAGCAAAGTTCACAATTTATTTATGTTATAAAATTCGCTCGCCTCCGGCATATATACGTATGTCTGTACGTCAAGTACGAAGAACGACTTCGTTTCAATCTACACGCGCATGAAAAAAGCGGATATACGGATTATCAATAATTCGTTTCGTTTCTGCAAATTATTCATTTTCTATATTCATCCATGGAAATCCGGTCTGCTCGTACCCCTCACATCTTCTGGACATTAATTTGATCCCAATTTAATTACTAATATATATATATTACACGAGTTAATTAGCCCACAATGTATGTCCATGTTAATTTGTAAAATAAATCTGGCCATGCGAAAGAATAACATCCAACATAAAAGCAATCGCCCAGCGTGTGTGCGCGCACGTTAAAAAAAAATACTGCTCTGGGGCTCGGCAATCGCCGATAGGGAAAACGCGGATTTTAGCAGCCTCGAGGTAATTAAATCGAGCCCCCGTCAACAAAGCAACGTACAAGTGGGCGGCCGTTTGGCGAGCGAGCGCATATCAAATTCAGTTTACTTTCTAAGTTGGGCCACCGCCGCGTGCGTATCACTCGCACGGGAGTCGCGCAATCGCCGCTGTCCCGGCGCACGCGGCGGCGCTTTATATGAATAATTCACGGAAAAATTTGTCGCTCTCGCATTGTAATTATAGTGACATTACGACACCTCCTATCTCTCGCTCTCTTTCTCTCTGTTGTCGGTCGGTCCGCGCATTTCCCATTCGTTATGCTTCGCAGACTTCTTCTTCCTCCTTCCTCCCATTGTTTTCCACTCCATTTCTTTTTCATTATATTAACTGTTTTTTTTTCTTTTCCGAGCACTTCACCTCCAGTTATTATTAATTTGGTTCATTTAAGCGCGTTTCTGCTGACACCGATTGCATAACCCCCGCACGCCGCAATCATTAATTTAACGTGCCGTTAATTGATTTACCGCAAGTATATTTGTTGTTCGATATTTGATAATAAGTTTTTTGCAAAACTGTAAATGATCAATGAAGAAATTCAAGCTTCCTTCAGTCGGGAGTAAATGAACTTTGATAAATTATTCGTTGATGTTTATTTTCAAACCCGGTTTATTTAGAATATGAAAGTTAACATTTAAACGTTTCAAGTAGGCTCGTACGTATGCTGCTTTGGCTTACATAAATACATAAACTTTATATATCAAAGCTCGAAAACAAAGTAAACGCAAACTTTATCGCATAAATTAACATATTTAAATACCGGAACTTCCTCCTAATAGATACGCCGATTCAGGCTCATCCGCTGCAAGCGTGTAATTTGAAAGTGTTAACCGGCGTATAATTAAAATAAACGAAAATAGAAGCACACATGCGCGACGTAACGCGCGCTCAGCTGGCAGAACGTGTAAGCGATTTTTTCGAGCCTGCCGGCGATTAAAATTTACGCGTATTAGTGTCGAGTGTGCCACGCGGCGCTGATTGCGCAAGCGCAGAAGGAAAACCGGTTACGTCTCGTCGCCAAACTCTTGCATTATTTTGACTATACGGGAGAGCCCCGCGAGCATATCGTACCTCGAGGCTCAAGCTTTGTTCTCGTGGCGCGTGTCGTCTCTCAATTGGTTCACTCATTCCTCGGGGCTACCTCGATGTGATATATATATATTTCGGATAACGGATCTTTTCTGCACACAAGTTGCGATAATGTAACCGCGTTTCTCATTTTGAATAACATTATATCAAGCGCACAAAATGTATATGCTTTTATGCTTTACTATTAAACGTGCATAAGCTTTGGAGATTGTTGTACACGCCTCAACTATTATACTGTTAGGTAGAATAAGCCTGCCAATTTCGTAATCTTGCATTACACAAAAATGCGAAATATGCGCTTTACTTTTATTAAATTTATGTAATAAGGTAAACTAAAAAATTTTTAAAATTACATTCAAAATGTTAATTACAAATTACATAATAATTGTTATACATTTCCAAGTTTTTAATGACCCTTTTTTTACATATATACGTTAAATTTGTTTATTTTCATTTCCATTCACAAATATCCTTCAAGTTACTTGTTCTGCAGGGTATACGAAGCTATTTCACTCTATGTATAACATATATTTGCTAGAGCTATCACACGATTGACCTACATTAAAGAATCTTAACTAATATAATCAGACCGACCATTAAAATGTATAAAGTAGTGAAAGAATTCGATAATTTCTATTAAATTAGTGGACAATTTAAAAAAGTCCATTCCCTCCTCTGAAAGAGAATTTTAAAAATCATTGCACAGCGGCCCGATTATAAAATTGCCGAAATTCCGCTTGCACTGCAGGAAGTGCGCGCTATATCCTGCGCGATAAATATTTATTATTACTCGATAAGCGCGTAACGCGTATTTTGAATGCTTCGTTTGCTCGCAAAAATATTTCCCAAAAGCGTGCACTCGCGCTCGCGTATATATAGGTATGCACGCCGACCACTTCACAGCGCGGACGGGGCTCGCAAGAGAGGAAAACATAATTCGCAATAATTCGGTGACAACTACCGGGCGGAGGCATGCGCGGTGGCTTCGAAATTATTGTTGCTAAATAATTCGCGCCTCCCTTGTGTTATTTAACGTGCCGGAACACACGACTTCTGGGACGGCTGTAGCGGCGCAGAGAGCACTTTTTGCTTACACCCAACGCGGACATCTGTCAGCCGTGACTTTCTTCGCGGGCGTCCGAAAAGTGTCGGGCGATTACGCGCGTTTTGGTGCAGGCTTCGTGCTCTACGCTGCAATCGCGCGAAACGCTGACTGTAGTTTTCTCGTCGCGCTCTTTTTTATGTAACAGAAAGAGAAAGAGAGAATAAGACTATCCAACATTCATGCTTCTAATGGAAGTAGCAGCTTTTTTTCTGAAAAGGGAGTACATAATTCAGAGAGCCTCACTCAACATGGCGCGAGTAATTGCAAGCTCGCGTCACTTAATTTTTTATTGGTAGCATTGATCTAACTTTTGGTTTTTATCAGAGACCTCTGTACGAAGTTTCATCGAATAAATTCGGTCGAAGAGATAAAACAGATTTCGTTTTATTGTTTATTTAATGTTTAGTTCGCATTTAATCATTCGATTAAATATTATAACTAAAATAATAAGGCTACTTATATTATTATGTAGGTGATCTTTTCAAAATAGTAGCATCAGACTTATTTCAATGCTCAAAAATAAGATGTTGAAGAATACTATAAATAACATGAAACACACACGGTTGCTATAGTTGTATATGAGACGTCAAGTAAAATTTAGCATGAAGTAATTATACATATTGCGTTAAGTACCATAATATATAAGTTTTTGAATCAATTAATTAACGTATTATTTAATTAAAAGTATAAATGAACCGTGAAATGGAAATTTGAAAATATTTAACTCATTATATAGAAATAATAAATAACAAATATAAGTAAATAAAAAAACTTTATAGCCCAATTTAGAAAATACCTAAGGCTATCAGCTTAAAGAAATTTATAATGGCATTGACAACCTTAAACTTTAAATTTAATTTTTCAAACTTCACAACACTGGGCGTGAGTTTATAATTAAAAGTTTTAGTCAAAATGTTGTTACTTCGTTCTAAACAAAAATCCAATTTGCGTGTAGCTTAGGATAGACTCTAAAGCTCTTAATATATTAGTCCTTGTATTTAATAAATAGTTTTTATGCGCTATTGAGAATAAGTGATAAGTTTGTATACGAAATACAGTCTAATGATAGTAATAAAAGGTGCGTCCTAAATTCCATATTTCTGGGCCACGTACGCGCACGTTCACTCACACTGCGAAATTAATGTCGAATTCCAGTTCAATCCAATTTCAAGAACAAACTTTGTATAGAGGTGAATACTTTTATTTCTCAAGCTGCAGACACGATTTTGAATACGAAATTTTGAACCTGTATACCGCTCTTTTCACATACTAAATCTAATACCAATTCATATCGGAAGTAAGTATGTGCATAATAAAAAACTTAATGATATCAAATTGAAAAAAAAACTCGTAAAAGATTCAATCAATAAAATTTGGAAATATTTTTTGTATTGCTGTGATATTCATTTTTTAATAATAAAAAATTCGATTACATTTCATTAGTTTACCTTATAATTTATTAATCATTGTAATTTATAACAAATAACATTTTCAGAGCCTCCACCTGATTTTAAAAGCTTTACGAACTTGCAGCCCTCGTCTTGGGATTTTGTTGTGGTTATTTTTCCCTTTATTTTTTTTTTCAGAAAAAGAGAAATTTTGAGTTGGCTCAGTATAAAATTAACTTACAAATACAATGAAATTTGAATAATTTCGTATTGCATTAATTAAATGAATGTGTATTTTGATGCGGTATTGCCACTCTACCTTGATCCATCATATCCATCACCAAAATTAAGCAACGCTGAGTGCGGTTAGCAGGTAGTATATATAACTGCTGCATAGCTATGCAACTTTTGGGAATATCGTGGAGGTGATTTTTTGTTTTTACCTAGAACATTTCAGATAACCATCCTACGTGCAAAGTTTCATGAAAGTAGGTTGATTTTCAGTCCTCTTATATTTCCACAAAAAAAAAATGTATTTTTTTTTTCATAAAAAGCATATAGATAACTTAAAATGTTACCAGATTAAAATAATTTATAAACTTAATTAATGCAATTCAAATTTGTTTAAGTCAGTAGGAATGTATATTTTTTGGGAAATAAATTATAGAAAAAATGCGTTCTTTCCATAGAAAATTTAAAGACATTTTAAAAGATTAAAAAGTAGTAGCTTTGTAAAATGAAAAACAAAAAACTAAAATTAGAAAATTAATTGAACCAAAAACTTTATCAGTTGAATCACCGGGTAAAAACGCATAAAGCAATCTTGATATGTATATGAAGTTGCAAAGAAATGTTCTCGAAAGTAGTAGTTTTGCACCATCTCTTAAAATATGCTTCCTCTTTGAAGAAGCAATACACAAAGAGTTAAATTATTATAAAACATGCCTTTGGCTGCCGAGTTATGATAAGAACGCAGTGCATATAAGCATATTAAAAAAATTATAAACATGCAAACTTCAGTATATCTTTATTTGAAATTATTCACAACAAGCCAGAAGTCATACTAGCTTTGGAAAAAGCTAATTGTAAAAGGTTGCTGTGTTAAGTATAATGTATTACGTGTAGGTCGTATGTGACTAATACAGAATGCTCTTACAAACAGATTTTGATGATTTGGAAAGACTTTAATAAATTCAAAGACAACGTTTTCATATTTAATAACTGTCTATTATATATTTTATTTTATTTTATTGTAACAAACGGGCCAAAACTATCCCTTCAGAAAATATAAAAAAAACAAGTACAGAGGCGCAAGATGTAATATTTACAAGAGTAAAGTATGTTTATAAAGTTTTCTAGTGAAGTACGGCTGAGAAAATGTTGCACACAGGACGCTTTATATATATTGTGATGATTTATAATTTTATAGAAACATTTCGAAATAATTATTTTTCGTTTTGCACGAGCATACAACAATTGTGTTCTGCACCTCGCCTACAGCGTGCTACACTTACTTGTGTATTCAATTAAAAAAACGTTATATTCAACATCGATTTTCTATGTTATTGTCTGTCAAAAGTTGTATAAAGAAAATTGGGAAATCAAGGTTCTACAGAGACACGGTCTACGTTTAAAATATTTTCCTTTTCAATTTGCACGATTGCTACACGTGTGTACGACAAAAACACAGTTGTCGAACCCTGTGGCTCGGAAGTGTCATAAACTAAACTCCCTGAGCAATCCGCAGCAGGACGCGAGCATCGAACAACAATTAAGGCGAAAAAGAGTTGTCCTGCAAAACGCATTCGACATCGTACGACAGCAGCTCGCCCGTAGCAATAATTATTACCGCTCGGCGCACCAAGCGAGGCGCGTGCAACGCTTGCAAATTTTTCTGCGCGCGGACCGCGCGCGAGCGTTTTTTCCTCGCTTTCCGATAGATCGACCGAAATAACATGCAGCCTGCACGCGTACGCGATCGTGTTGACAGAGCGTCGGCCGAGCGTGCAACAGGACTTTCTTTTCAGCGCCAGACCACGTTGCATTGACTTTACGAGCGCAGGCGCGCGCCGCCGCCTTGACACGTTTTTCACGATCATCAGATTCGGAAGCCGCGAGCGGCACATAATACTGGCTTGCTTTTCTTTTAAGGCCCATTACGAAGAAAAAGGAACAGCACACAGATATAGGAGTTAACATGGGTTACTATATCTATACAGATATAGGAATACAAGATTTCCTCGTATATACAGGTATACATAGCCCATGTTAAATCCTATATCTGTTTGCTGTTCCTTTTTCTGTGCAAGGGGCGTAACACCTGTTATTGGCTAAGAGCTCATATCGGCGTTCCAGCGAAAATTAATAATTCAGTACTGAAATCTCAATATTTGCCCTATCAATATCTAGTATAGTTAATACAGTGCGTGTCTATATTTACGACATGCACGCCCCGATCAGAAGTTAGCTGATGGATACGTCAAGTTGATGGGATTTCAAGAGAATCCTTTGGGAGTTTTTTTCAAATCTTTTTTCGGAGTGTTGCTATAAAAACTTTATCAGAGCTATAAAACTTGCAGGTGACGCGTTTGGATTGAAGTTTACATAAGGGGAATAAAAAGAAGGAAATAGCAGATAAAGTAGTTAAACAAATAATTGGTTTATGAATTATTAATATTTTATCACTGAATTTTTTAATTTATATTCTTTGTAATACATGCTTTGGCAAAACACTGGGGTATAATACTATATAGAATTGCTTTATAAAGGACGACGGCTTACTTGACATAAAATAAATGTCAATTAAAAATATGTATAATATTAGCAGATAATTATGCAGAGGTGGCAGAAATAAATATGTACATCAAAAGTTTATACCGATTATAAAGTAAACCAACTAATTAATTCTCGAAGACTCGCATAACGTTGTTAATTAATTAACTTCATTTTGACACACTGGGTATAGTTGAAAATTATTGTATAGTGTAAAAGTAAATGACTAATTAACATTCAAAGAGGGTATATATATAATACAATTTCTACAGCACCGCGACAAAATTTATTTTAAATATATGGGTATATACCTTTTTGCGAAGATAACATATACGGCGATCCTATATTTCTGAGAGTACTTTATAGTACTTTTTCTGTTGGAAAAGAACTCAAAGCTGAAAAACCAGAGGCCAAATCCCGTGCTAATTTGGCGAGGGTAACTTTGAAAAAAAATTTTCTAGTCCTCTTGATCCTTGTCGTAACGAATGTTTGTCACAAACTCGCTCGACGACTCGTCAATTATTTACACACCGGCTCAAGTCTACGTATACATATAATTCACGGAGGATGCGAAATTCCCGCCGGCTCACAACCGCGCGCGCAGCGACGCAAACAGGAAGTGGAAGTTAGCGAGCAAAGAGGCGCGCGGTAAAAAGAGTTAATCGCATTTTTAAGGGAGTCAATTAAAGGAGAAAAAAAATGGCCGTACTACGCGACGCGCGGCTGAAACGGGTTTCGCAATAGCGCGATCGCGGCGGTGTGGATTTAAGGTCATTACTCGCGTATCAAGGACGCGCAACACGTGCACGCGGTTTTAGAATACGATTTAGCGAGCGAGCGCGCGAGCGCGCGCACACGTATATAGTCACACACACAGATTCGCGTATAATCAACAGGCGGTGCGCGAGAAAGGGTAAGTCTATACGTGTGGCTGTACCGGGAATCTGATTAACGGCGGCGCAGGTGCGAATTCGTCATGTAAGAAACACGTGGCGCGCACAAGTGGTGAACTGAGAACTCGAGCGAGTTCGCTCTTATTTTCCTCGAGGTAAGTGTACTTATTGTGCAGCGGCAGTGGTTGCGCGCGCGTGCGATTCCTGAGTATAATGTACGCACGAGAGAGCACGGAAATCGTCGGGGGCTCTTTTTCCGAAGTCGCGTAATTGTTTTGGGGTATAGGCAAGTAATCGCTTCGCGAGAAGTATTGTAACGTTGTCGAGAAGTGAGACTGCTGCAAGAACAGATGGATTTTTATGATTTTTAGAAGAATCGACTCGCGGAATTTCCCTGTTCAAAGAGTCGAGATATATAAAGTTGAGGTTAATTGATAAAACCGTTATCATTTTTCGAATTAACTAGTCTATTTCTGAGATGGTGACAGCATTATGCGACAAAAATCTTGCAATCTTGAATGTTTAAGCCAACATTTAAAGTTTGTTTATGTCATTTTAATCAGCACATGTAAATATTGATAAGACTCAGCATTAATTGTGACAACTTGCTCCGTATGAATCATCGGTTGGAACTAATTGAGTCAGAAAACTGTAGCTAAAGAATTATTTGAGCAGTAAAATTAATCAAAGATTTTTAGATTCTTTGATGTATACCTACGAAAACATTATTAAGGGCGCGTTTACTCTCTGCGAAAAGTGTATTCTAAAGTTTAATCTCCATGAGAGCGGCTTCTAAAAAAAGTACGGGCAAAGTTTTATTATTTTCCTGCCGTAAGCTAGTTTGCATTTCAAGTTCTGCATTTTTCGTTTCAAAAGTTATGATCTTGACAATAAAAGTAAAGTAATTTGATTTCCGGACAATAACTTCGAGTCGTAAAACATGCAACTTTTTTATACTCAACTTCCAAAGTGATACAAAAATATGTAAAAGCACTACTTTAGAAATAGACTATCAAAGTTATATTTCTGAACCTATAAATAGCAAACAAATTCACGTATAGATTGTTTGTATTAAATAACAAGAATAGAATGTATATCCAACGTGGTTAATAAATTGTTATTTGAACCAATACTTAGCATACCACAGACATGCAGCAATTTGATGAAGTATAAAAAAAAAAACATTCGGGCTTGGTAATAAATGGCTGTGAATTTACTGGCACGTAGTTTTCTGAAATTTGATTAATTTTTTCCTCGTATGAATTATCCTTTTATAAATGCATATTCTCATGAAAGCTTTAAAAATCAATCAAACAATATTGCTTCCTCACAGAGGACGCTTTGTAATGGCGACAAACAAATTTTGCTATTATTAACCACTTTAAAAAACGAAAAAAATTATGCCTTCGTGAGTTGAAATCGATCATACCCCAACATAAAATACGAAAAAAAAAAATAAATCGTAGAGTTTCAAGTATCTTATGAAGCTTATAAACGGGTTTCCTTGGCCGAAAGATATAAAAAAATCGATCTCTAAGCGAACTTTCACAAAGGTTGGATGAGTTTTACTTGTGTTATCGTTTGACAAAGAAAACCAGTTCTTTCTAAAATAATAATTTTTTTTTCAATAACATGCAGATAATAACCTTATGAATTTTAACTACATTGAAAAATTATATATGTTTAGTAACTGTCATAAGATAGATCCAGATATTTTGAATATTTTTTTGAGATATATGTAGTAAAGAGAACAAATCAAAAACCTTACATTTTAAGTTTAATGATTCCGTACAAAAACATCAATAAATGTTTACCTTCAATTACTAATTGCAATATTATAAAGTATACTACTTGAATTATCTGAAAAATGTACCAAATATTTTCTCATTTTAAACTGCTTAAAAATGAATGATACGAAATGATGTAATTAATCAAGCCAAAATATGAAACATAAAAAATAACATTTGAAAGTTATATATATATATATCATCGAATATCTTTGAAACTTATAAACTTTTTTTTCTGAACAATCGAATTTTGACTTTATAAAACTTTCAAAAAGTTTCATAAAGATAGTTTGATTTTTACTTCTTTTATTATTCTACGTTACACAACCATATACACATGCGCATAGGTACGAAGCAAATTTTCGCCAGGAATTACCTATATTTTCGCGCAAAAGACTTGAAATAAATTATAAACAGTTTCTTTCGAATTCGTTTTTTCGTTCTGAATAAAGCTTCCTCCTCGTGGATGTTAAATATGCACTAAACGAATACACGTGCAACAATATTTTATACATTCAAACATGTATATATTATTATAAAACTCATGGCACTAAACGTCTTGCCTCATACATTGTACCAATGTTAATAAACATTCGACAAAGACAAAGATAAGGTTGATTTTATCGATTTACGACGAACTGAAAAGGCCATTTCAGTAAGTGCTTTATACTGTAAATATTCAACAAGTAGTAAATTCGACTGTGGTTCGGCTGGTGGTTTTGTTTTAGGGGCGGGGGGAGGGGCGGGGGGGGGGGGGGGGGGGGGGGGGGGGGAGCAGCAGCAACAGCAGCACGTACACAGGTAAGCGCCCCGTAGCAGCCTCGATGCAACTTTCATTAAGAACGGCCTCGTAAATTCACCTTAAAATGCAGACTTGGAGGCATTAAGCGAGGTAATCCGAGGCCCGGCGCGGGCTGCAGCGACGGCGCGGGCGCTTAGCCGAGTGCGTGCAAGCTGCGCGAGCGCAATTCGCAAATCTTTGGCACGTGCAAGCCATGCTCACCTTTGCGTTAGAAGCCTGCAGCAGCACTGCTCTCCTGCAGCGTCACATGACCGGAGCGGCACAACAGCAGCGTTTATCTCGCTGGCCCTGCAGTCTCGCGCTCACCGGCGAGTCATCCCGATCCTCACTGGCCTCGGCGCCGGCCGTATCACTGACCCCCCTCACAGCCTACAATACAGGAAAAGGCGGCGCTCGCAGGTACGTAATCCGTTTCACTCGCGCAGCGCCTGTCGACCTCTCCGAATCCGGCGAGAGCGGCGTGGAGCGAGCGCGCACCCACTCACCGCAGTCTCCTACTCTCGCGCGGCGCACTGCACGCACTGATAAACGGCGACGACTCACGCGGCACACACGACCGTGCGGACCGGCTGCGAGTGCCGGACTGACTCGGGGGCGCGCGCCGCGAAATCGGTTGGCGCTCCGCGCTCTCTGCCACCGCCGCCGCCGCCGCCGCTCTGCCCTGCCGCGCAGCCGCTGGAAAATCGGCGTGGGCGCGCGAGCGCACGCTATATAGCGCATATAGCGTATATATATATACGCGCGGCTAATCGTACATTCCGCATACGTGAGGCCGTGCCGAGGGTTTTACGTACGCGCCGCACGTATGTGGAGGGGCGGGGGCCGGGAGGGAGTACATTGTTTCGGCGGAGGAGAGTAGGATAGTAGTCCTTCTTTAACGAGTTCCTCTGTTTTTGAGAGACGGGAAGGATGGGACTGAGAAGGAAGTAGGAGCTGGGCGCTCCCGACTTCTCCGCGTGGAGCTTGAAAAATGGGATGATTGTAATGAATTCAGGGAAGGCTGAATTTTTGTGAGCGCACGAGCAGGAAGGATGAGTGTCGGCGGGTAGCTCTCGTGTAAGGAGGAAACGACTTGCTTCCTTTTTATGAAAATTTCCGCCCTCGTATTGAATTTAATGTTTTAACATGAAAATTAATTAATAATTCTCGAGCTGGACGCTCAACGCCGGCGTAAAGCCGTAGATGTGAAAATTAAATAACGCTATACAAAGAGATACATTTCATGTTCGATAATGCTCATTCTGGGTTGATTGTAAATTTGTATAAGATAATCTATATTAGTTCATCCGAGATTTCCTGGAGAAAAATTAGCCTTTAAAGTGGTGTTGATAAATAAAAAAATGCGAAATAGTGCATTAAATTCACTGAATGTGCTTTATAACATCCTAAAGAGTTTTATGCGCCGGGTGCACTTCATGCATCAGATACTCCACATGCTGGGGCATAAGCCAAGAAAGTATACTAGGCTTAACGTGAACTAGAATAGAGTTAAAAACATATTAAATTTACGTTTGATTGGTTCTTCGAATGGTACCTAATCGAAACAATGACTCATTGTTTTTGGAATATAATTTAGAGTTTTTTGTAAAAGATCTGAAAGGAAAAAGCTTTTAGACAAATAATGCTCTTAATAAATATTATAAACCTTTCCGCAAATATATCAATATTGCATTCAATAGTATTTTATTTTTCGTGCATAGTTTATAAGATAGGAGTAATCTTCACATTAGATTACAGATTATTATTTTAAACCTCTTATTCGGTTAATACTTTCAAGCGTTCTTTTTTAGATATGTAACATGGAAAAGTTACATATAAAAAAATTAACAATAAATTATATATGTACTTTTATATAAATATATAATAATTAAAAGCACTTATGAAATGAAAATTATTTCTGGCACCATCCATTGATAATGGTAATTATTAATTACGGTGTTATAATTATGTGATTTTAAATAAGTTTCAATAAATTCTCCAACATGAAACGATCGGAAACTCCATCCGACGAAACATCGCTACTATTCACAAAATTAGACTCCGAAATCACTAAAAAGGACATTACAATCATTATCATTAAACACTTTTCATTATTTTTATTAAAGTTAATATTAGCAAATAAGGTTAGATTTTTTAAAATGATTATTGTATGAATTATAATTTACATATTTATCACTCAAGTCAGTAATTCTCGTTATGTTATACATAGATATTATTTTAAGATTAAAAAATTAAAACAAAAAGTATATATTAATTTAATAAGAATTCAGTATATCTCGATCAATTGTCTAATTTAATAACGGGACACCCTAATGATTATTGCCACATTTTTGTCACAAACGAAAGTTTGTACTCTTTGTATACACGGTTAAAAATTTTATGTAAAATATGAATCCTGTATAATTTAAATTTTGTATAAAATTTCAGTTGACACCAATTTTGTCTAAAATTTTTAATTTACACAAATGTTGTGTAAAATTTCAAAACAGTGATTATACCTCGGATTTTACACAAGTATTTGTGTAAAATAGGGATAACATTTTTAAGAGTGTAGTAGGCAAAATTACGTTAGACCTGTAAAAACACAAACTGACGTTCTTTGAGACCGTTATATAGCAAGCTAGATGTTTACAATGCAAACATTATTAGATCCTTAATCAACGAGTTCAAATATTCTTCAAAGTTAAACATTATTCAGAGTGAAGAAAATTTTGTATAATTATACTTATGTAGAAATTATAAATTTAAATTGTTGTCTGGTCAAATTTCCCGATTCTTTAAAGTGTTTACTTACGCAAAAACTGTGCATTAAAAAACTGAAATATTAAAAATAATTTCACGAAATTATGGTAACAGAGATTTTGACAATTTTTTTTCTCGAAAACTGACAAAATATTGCCTTACTTGCGGATGCGCCAGAAGCGGTCCGCAATATATGCAGCTAGTGCTATCCTATCCTCCACGAAATATTATCGTCTGTATAATTTTATCGATTAATAACCTTGTCGTATATAGAGGAGCTCCTCATCAACGTAAACCCCATGCACACTTGACTGCATATTACGTAATAAGAAGGTCGGTTCTCTATTTTCTATGAAATGTAAAGGTTCGCTTAAACATGGACGGCAAACAAAGGGGAAGAGGAAGGACGAGAGGGAGGAGCGCAGAGAAGACCCGAACCGAACGACGACGCCGTTTTTTGCTCTCAATTCCTCCTCTCCACTGCTTCTGCTGCCTCTTCTTCTTTGAATCCTCCTATTCTACCCTATACCTCTTTTTCTTTCCTCTTGGCCGAGCGAGAGGTGAATGGGTGATTCCCAGATTGCGAGAGAATACGGTGCGAGAGAGAGAGAGTCACTTCGTTCCCTCTCTCTCCTTCAAGAACTTCGAACAGTTAGTCTTCTTTCCCTCTACCTTTCGGCAGTGAATAATGCGATTCTTATCGCCATCCGCTGGCCACCCGTATAATGCTTCTTTATTGTTTTTCTGATTTGCCGCCTGCATTTTTCTCGCTTTTTCCACGCACTGCGCTATTTAAATGCGCTCCCGAGGCGTGGAATTGTTGTTTTGCTTTTAAGCACGCGCACGAGCTTGATATGACTCATCCGGGGTTTTTCAAAGTGTGTATGCAAATGCATGGAGGAGGCAAAATCTTCTTCGAAACAGTTTTAGCGCCAGCAATTCTAAATAATTGTAAAATCGAGAAAACATACCTATTAATGTCAAAAATAAAACTATATTTTGCTTTCCGCAGGCAAAATTGTATTGGCGTAAAATGAAATCTGTCTAAAAATGATTTCCAATACAATATTTTTCCGCCTGTTCTCATAAAGTCAAAAAATTCCATTTTATACCACTCTAACCTCAATACGTGTAGGTATGGCTGAAGCATATTTTTCTTCCAACTGTTATAGGTTTATGTTATGCAATAACAAAATTTGTTTTTTAAATCGTCTTTTTTCAATTTTTAAAAGTAGCTAATCATTTAAAGCAGCTACAGTATTTTCAATCTATCATGAATAAATACCACATCATACAAATTTTCTTTACATTATATTTTAGGAAATAAAACTAAACAGTTACTCTATCAAGATTATATTTCAAAGAGACGCCAATAAAATAATTATTTATTACAAAAGCTTACGCAGATGTAGCTTTTTATATCTGTTGATGTTGGTTGTCCAGCGTAAAATTATCTTACACTCTTAATAAGTATTTTTTATTAAAGTTAAGGTAAAAGAATTATTGTTGAGCACTAGTTTTTACAGTCAACAAATTAATGAGCTTGCAATTCAGACAGTTGACAGAGGTTATTTTCAATTATGTATTCAATTATCCCAAAATAATACTGATGTATTATTTGACACGCGTATTTTTGTGCTCGGTAAAGAAGAACAAAAACAGTCGCTGGGTCAATAGTAATTCAATAATATATTTTATCAGCAGATTCGATTCAGAAGGTCCACTTTTACCAAAAATTAAATTTGGTCTATTAAATTATTGAAGAAACACATGTGTAATCCTTCACGTTGACAGCTCTATTTTACGGTAAAAAAAAACCCACATTATTTTCTCTTGGTATAACAAAAAGAGCGCTGTTCGCGTAACATAAATTGATTTTAAGCAAATGTTTTGTAGTCACTGCATCTTCAAGATTAACGTTATTCATTCAGAGAAAAGAGCGGCTGCTGCACAGTAAATTTCACATTGAAATGGCCCAATGTTTCTGCATTCACATAAAATCCCTTACGTAAAACCCAATTTCTCAGTTGTTCTCTCCGGTGCAGTAATGTGGCTTTGAAAAGATTCCAAAACTCGTAAGTTTCGAGGATGACAAGAAAGACGCATATCTCCGTGAAAAATCCCGGAATATACGAAAGTCTCAGGGCGAAAATACACAATGCATTGTATCACGCATGTCAACGACTCGGCTTGTCACCGCTTGATAAGATTCTCCGGCGCGCTTCACAGTCGACGAGTAAGTACTATCTGAAAAAGCGCGCTCTATTTTCACAGCTCATGCTCGATTAGATAAAAAAATTCGTTAATTACGCGTCGGGCCGCGGTCATTATTCTTTCACACGTTGCCGAGCGCATCATGCCGCAAATTGCTCAAAAGACAGTTTGCCGCCGCCGGGGGGCCGCGGGGACCGCCGAACAACCCGACAACACAATTATTATTATGTAATACGCGCGACCGAGCGCGAAGCCCATTTGCGTGGAGAGAGAGAGAGAGAGAGAGAGAGTGAGTGAGTGCGAGATATATAGTAGAGTGGAGCAGGGTGCACACGCGCTCGAGGGAGAAACAGAAGCGAGGGAAGAGACAGAGAAAAATGTCCGGCCGAGAGGGCAGCGGCAGGCGGGAGAGACAGAGAGAGAGTTGTTACTGCCGCGCCGTTGGGGTAATCAGCAAAGGCAGGATGCAGATTTACACGCGGATGTTGTCGTGCGCGTGTGTGCCGTGCACACGCAGAGCGAGACAGAGAGAGAGGGAGGGAGCAGCGAGGAGGAGTTTACAGAAGGCGAGCTCATCTCGTGGCGAGTATAAAATAAATCATCCGCGTCGGGGGTCGTGTCGTCCACGTACATACCCACGTACAGGTTCTTCTTTCTCTCCCTCTCTCCCTCTACCTCTCTCTCTCTCTCTCTCTCTCTCTCTCTCTCTCTCTCTCTCTCTCTCTCTCTCTCGCTCTGCGTAGGACAAAATCAATTCGAGGGGCCGCGACATCGAAGCCCCGAGTCCATAAATCTGGTGCATTTACATATACGTACCCCGCGCTCCTCCTCCGCCTCGTTTTTCTCCTTTTCGCTTTTTTCCCCGTATTTTGCTCCGGGCCGTCGCGTCTCTTTTCGCGTATATGTTATACATATCCTCGTCGTCTCGCCGCGTCTCTTGAATCGCACAGCTGACGACTGTATTACCATTTTTCAGCTGTAAATTGAGCGATAGCGGTGCGCGGCAGCGGGAGGCGTGCGCGCTGCGAAAATTCATCCGTCGCGCGCGCGGCTCTGCGTCGCCCGCCCCCCGCGCAAGCGCTGGACAGTGATGGATCTTTGCGAAGCTGCGAAGGGAATCGAAAAAGATTAGCTTATTTTTCTCAACCGCGTGCGCACCCGTGCAGTCTGTCTGCAATTCGCACGTCATTGTGAAAGAGAGATGGAGAAATCGGGAAATATATAGAGGCCGCGATGATTATTTTCGACGTTGTGACGAGACCTAACAGTTTCCGAATAGAAAATTCCTTCAAATTTTAATCATTTTACGTGCCTATGAAAAGAAAGAAATTGGATGTACCAAAGAGTAGACTATACCGTATATTATGGCCTCCTAAAGACAAATGGGATTTCACATCAAAATTGCTCCTTCACATCAGGATTTCGAAATCGAAAGATCTCATGTATAAGATTACTAAAATATTTTAAAAAACAAAGTTTAACAATGGCATTTAGTCAACAAATTATATTACCGAACGGTGCATCTTCTTTAAAATCCATTTTAGATTATCCTTCCACTATTTTATTCTCTGATATGAATGTGCAAATTTTGATAAGATTCATCGTTTTGGAATTGAAAAATGATTTTTTTTCAAAATTGATGCACTTATATTTCAGATTTAAAAAATTGTAGAAGAATGGTCAAAAATGGGTTTTAAAGGGGGAAGGCCATTCTACATTATTTTGTTCTTCAATTGATAACAAAATTGTTGGTATGCGTAAATCCAATAACCACTGCCAATCCAATGGCTAATAACTTCATCAAGCTTCATTTATTGTAGCTTTATATTGCTTTTTAGGACCAGGAATGTTTAAGAATCTAAAGGCCAATAGAAAAATCATGTGTAAGCTTATTCTTTCCATATAGTGAAATATAAAAAATAAAACAAATATTCTAAAAAAAATTTCTGCCTAGATTCCGTAACTTAAAAACTACCGACTAATAAACTTGAATTTTAAAATAATTTATGCATATAAACATATTTGGAGAGAATCATATTCTTAATACAGCTATCTTTATGATACTACATTTTTTGTCTAAATATAATCTATAAACTTCACAGAACTCATAAAATAACAAAACCAACTTTATTCATATAGGCACAAAACTTGATATGAAAATGAAAAGGCTTCAATACAACGATAACACTTCAAAGAAATATCAACGTACCGAGAATCCGTTTCAATCAACGTGGCGCTATAATTGCTGAATTTATTTGTAAAGATAAGAAATGATCTATCAAAAATATTATTTAAATAAAAACAAATAAAAATACTACATTATAATATACATTCATATATATATATAAATATAATTATTATCTTTAATACATTAAAAACAATATAGGCCACAAATCGCAATTACTGTCACTTAAAATAACTAGAATATTCATTACCTCACAAAAATATAAACAGAGAATAGTAAATTTCGATACTACAAGCGAGAAAGTGATTTTAAACTCGCGTAAAAAGTTCACACGGAGCTAAAATCACCTTTTCGCTTGTCTGTCGTACAGTATTTTTTGACATGACGTGTCTAAAGCTCGATTTAAACACTTCTTTAGTAAAGAGTGTGAGAAATCGCGACATTTCTGAGATTAATGATTTATTTGAATATTATTGAAACTGAAATACAGTACAGATATCGATCTATTTAATATTTCAAACAATGACATCGTTTACGTTATGAAGGGCATTAAAAATTCAAAGTAAACCGTCTGGAAGTGCAATCTTTAGTATTAGACAACGCGTTCAAAATTTCTAATTCCATGTTGACTGTAGCTATAGATAGGCAATAATAGTTAATAGTTAATAAAGATTATATCTCGCTTTTTTACAGACGTTATGTTATTATTATCTCAATCGAACTGTTCCAGAAAAAAATATATATATATTCTTATATCTCAGATTTTAATAGTGTCGTATTTTTACTGTAGTATAGTCGACTTTTACATTCTAAGAACATAAAAATGCACTTCCTCTAACTAATCAATTTGAAAATCCAATGACTTGAAATTAAAATTCTAAATCCCTGTAATGATACAACCTGTACATACATCACCAGGATAATTAGAAAATGATACAATCTTCAGATTCGTAAAAGTATTTAGGAATTCAGGAAAAAGCAACAATATATTATCCTACTGGCGATAAGACTTGCATAATAGGATTAAGATGTCTTTAACACGCCTAAGAGTCATTGATAAATCCCGATTATAAAACTCATTTTTACGAGAGATAAATTGGTTCGATTAAATGTCGCATTAAGTCACCGGTCACATGAAAGTAGTATGGCATTGCAGTCGCAGAAAATTACTTAACCGAGATTTTTCCGATGATACACGAAACCTATCACACTCCTTACCGAATCGATAATAACTTCTTCCTGCGAGGACTAGCGCTCTAAAGTGCGAGCGAATTTCGTTTTCGCGAGAATGTAACGCGAAGACGGCGGAATGCGCTGGTTGCTCCTCCTCGCCGTTCATCCTCTTCTTTTTTCCAATCAGCATTCTCTCTCTCTCTCTCTCTCTCTCTCTCTCTCGCTCGCTCGCTCGCTCTTTCTCGCTTCCTCTTTCGTGTTCACGTTCGCCTGCCCTCCTGTTCCATCTCTCCACTTCGTCATTCGCAACTCGCCTAACCAGCTCGCGAGTTACCCGGCCGAGAGTCTACCAGCTCTCTGCGAATTTCGGCAGGCGAGGCCCACGGGGCTAATGCGTGCTTTAGGGAGTAACCCTATACAACGTGTGTTAGCGGCTCATCTCTGAGCCTGCAACAGTATCTGCTTCGTTTCTATTACAAGCCGACTGCTTCTTTCAAAATATTCTTCAGATTATTTTACATGCGGCTTTTTAAATTACTCTTAAACTTTCTCGACAGACAGAATTTATCTTCACATTTTGCTATTTATAATGCATCCTTCAAATATTTCATCGCGGAATTTGATTTTACAAAATTTTTGATGTACTTTTAGCATATGTAATTTTGCCTTGCGAAATTTGATTCCTAATAAAATGAGAGTTGCAGTACTTTAGTATGTAAATAATATTGAAACGGAATATTGCAAGGTAAAACTTCTCATATTCAATTTAGTGAGTATATTTGAAAATAATTCCGGAAAAAAGGGAATGTATAAACTATAATTTGCTTCCGCAGTAAAATAAATACGTTGGAAAATGTTCGGGTCGCAAGAGTAATATACTTTTTAAATTTTTAATTACTAACAAGGAGAGTCCACACCCAGCGGGAAACGGATTTTTGCGGGCCTTTGAGAGTCGATTTCTGGTGCATAAAAATGAAGCCCAGTGTTCATAC
>JAPYZP010003583.1:0-13898 GCA_030522985.1 Torymus sinensis | reverse complement strand
TCTCTCTCTCTCTCTCTCTCTTTTGCTCTGCTTTCGTCTCTCCTCGGTCCACTTTCTCCTCACCGGCCGCTAGCTCGGCTTCGTCGTCTTTTTGAAGAGTATCTTGGCTTACCTGGAGATGCTACAATATATTCAAGTTTTATATACAACGAAAAAATCTCATAGTTGAATTTTAAAAAACATAAAAAGTTAAAAATATACATAATCACTTGGGAAATCTATTAATTTTAGATTACCATGCTTTTGTATAAAGCTTAATATAGAAAGGTACTCTAGTTAGTTAGTGAGTTGCAATATTTACCAAACTTCTTCCTTTTTATAGCGATTGTCCAGTCTGTTTTCTGTGAAAAGTAAACAAAAAATAAGATTTTTAGAATTCAAAAGAGTTACAATAATTATGTTCATAAGAGAAAAAAATTGCTTGCGTGTATATATTTCCTAAGATAAATTATGATTTATGCAGATTTATCAATGACTGCAATGATTTTTAAAAATACTTTAAAAAGAGTAGCATGAAAATACTATCCGTGAGTTAATAAATAGTTCAGCACTTTCTTCACTATCCGTACACTGGTATGCTTGCTTCATAATTCAGCCATTGCTATTTAGAATGTTGTTTCCTAAGCCCAAGTAGCTTAGAGTTACTAACTCCTCTGTGTCGACTGGTGAATCCCTCATCCAGCAACTCTGTCTGCCAGTCGTCTTCGCATTCTTCTCCAGGATCGAAGTTGTACAGTGGCATATGTTGGAGATTAATTTTCGCTACCATAATATTATTATTATCTGAAGTAGTAAATATTGCCTTTCTAAACTCTCTATACTTAACCAATATCAGATATTTTTGTTTATCCCAAGACCAAAGCAAGAAAAATTCACGACGGCAGACGGTATTGTAACAAATATCATGACGACCAGTGGCACAAAGATGTACTCCACCTACCTCAGATAGACCAAACTCATCAAAGGGATTCTGTGTAGTGGTTGTGGAGATAGTGGCGGTGCAGAGGCTACCGCTAACTGTAGTGGCTGCTTTTGGCAGGTAACTAAGCTACGGCTAGGAAAATATTTTTCTGCAAGATTTTGCAGTACAGCCTCTTACTAATGAAATAAAAATTCGCTGTAAATTCCCATGGCATAGTGCAATTTGCCAAGAGCTATGCATCCAATACACTAGTATCTGAAATGCAAATTATCAATTAGTTATCATAGCAATTAACATGAATGATAAGATGTATGTCGATAAACTATTACCTGCTATTACGTATCTGCTTGTCCTTCTCATTGGCAGCTAATAGAAGAAACCCTTTAACCTCGGCCAAGAAAATTTTGGCTTTAACCATACTTGCTTCTATAGAAAGTGTTTGTTCCAAGAAATTTTCTAACCTTACTTTACCAGCAAGTTTACCAAACATTCTATAATATGAAATTCATTATTATTTATTTTAATTGAGGAGAAAGCTCCCCCCCTCTCTCTCTCACTCGTTACTCAACACCCTTAGAAAACAAACAGATAAACAACGTTATTCGAAAGTCGAACGTACATGGGTCTTGAACCAATCCGCCAAATCAATGACCTTTTTCTAGGCGGCAACAACGAGGATGACGGTGACGTCCATACTACCAAGGTCATTTTGAGTTCTCCGCACGCACTCCACCATGTCTTTACGCACTCCCGTTGAATATCAATGATTCGCTGGATTTTAACCTCGTGGCGAACGGAAGCCAGTAACTATCAACTTACGTCGCGGCCGCGAACACATATATATTACAATTAGGTTAGGAGCGCTACCGGCTACCACGCGCCGCGGGACATATTGCTCGCGCAGCCATATACCCTCGATAACGCCCTTAAGTTGGCTGCACGATGCGATTATATACTTAGCACGCTCCGAAATTGTGTCATCTCGTTCAGTAGTTCAAGGTTTTTGGAAAATTTACTAATTTTTTGTTGACCAAATACAATTTAAAAGATTCTGTAGTCTAATAGTGAGCGGGGATAGCTATTCTTTTACGCAAGACTTATCGGTGTTTTGTATCATAAGTGAAATTAGGAGATATGGGTAGGCGTCGTCTGCTAGGCGATTTCAATCAAGCGGCACAATCACCTCGTCAGTAGTTCAAGGTTTTTATAATTTTGAGTCCACTGAAAGGTATGCCACAAATTTGTGAACATTCTTTATTGTCCAACTGAGCGGGTACAAATGCGCGTTTGTTTCAAAATGTTTAGTATTACGTATAAAAATATTGCAAAACGGGGGTATAGCGAACACACTGCTACGCTGGTACGCGGTCAGTAAGCAATAAATAACAGAAAAAATATTTGTTGCTTATTTCAATGTAATAATACCTGTCCCCCCTTCATTTGTTTATTTAAATTAACTTCCCAAAGTTTCACCCCAATTGGTATTTTGATTTTCGAGAAAACTTTGAACTAATAAAATAGAGAAAATAGAGAGGGTAAAAGAGGGATCTTTGTTTCCATCTACTACGTCCTCTTAATGGCGCCGCCGTGTAATATGATCCATCAAGCGAGGCCTAGGTGAGAAGAGAGAGAGAGAGAGAGAGAGAGAGAGAGAGAGAGATTACTTTATTGACACCAAGGGTTAAGACTTGGGGGAATCCAGACTCAGCCCGAAGTCAGTCAGAGATTCGCCCACCCGAGTCAATGACAGCCTGAAGTCTGTCGGTGAGATATGAAAAAAACCACCGTATAGCGTGGTTGGAGAAATTTAGGGATTTGAATTTGGCGAGCAACATATCGAATCAAAGGCTTTAGAAAAATCTAAGAGGATAAGAAAGGTGAGTTTGCGCAAATCTATAGCATGGCGGATGTCGCCGAATACCCCCTGTAGGGCTGTCTGAGTACTATGCCCAGGACGAAAGCCAGCTTGATGGTGGTGGTGTAGCTGGTTTACCTAAAGGAAGCCCTGAAGCTGGTTATGGACCAGGCGTTCAAGAACCTTTGAGAGTTCGGGCAGTTAGGCAATCGGCCGTGTGTCAGAAGGATGTATCATCACTTTAAACTTGGCAAGTGGTCGGATCGTAGCTCGCTTCTAGTTTGAGGGGATAATGGCAGAGACTATAGAGGAGTTGAAGAGGTTCGTGATATGAGGGAGTCAGTCAGGTGGGGTTAGGTTCAGAACAGACAGAGAGAGGCCGTCGTGTCCCGAAGCTTTCGAGGAAGATTTTCGGAGGCCGTCAGCTACTTCACGAGGCGAGAACGGGCGGAGGCAGAAGAGGCTATTGGGAGTGGATGTGGAAGGGAGGTTAGCAATTGTGTTGAAGTTTGCTCAGTGATAAGGGATGGAGACTCACTGTGGCGGCGTAGAAGGTGTTGAGGTCATCTGCTGAGCCCGAACTGCGTGCGAGCCGATAGGCACGGTCGCGGGACCTCATTAAGGCCCTTCTTTGGGGATTTACCCACAGTTTGTGACGCGATGATAGAGCGAGATTCCGGAGGGGTGCTACCCTATCGTTTGCACTTACAAAGGGATGATCAGGGGTGCGGGTCCTGGATTTGGTTAATACTGCAGGAGGTACTTCTTTATGACAGATAATGAGACATGTGTCTCGGGTTTTTTGTGAATGGGCCTTTTTTGCCGAGATTCAAGCTATTTTATGTTTAAAATGAGCAATTTTCAATAATAATGGAGTTTCTTTCTTTAATAATAGCTTTTTGAATATTTCAGTTATATAAATGGGCTGAAGATTTTATAAAAGAAGGCAAAAAAGCTTTAATTTAAGCTGTGTTTCATTGAAAAATGTCGATTTTTAAAAAAGTTATATTGAAAATAGAGTAAGAAGATAGCTTCAAATACTATCCGTTAAGTGCTTCAAAAAAATAAAAAATTTTTAGTGATCTTCTGTGATAAAACACAGCTTAAATTAAAGCTTTTTTTGCTTTCTTTTATAAACTCTCTTACCCATTTATATAACTGAAATATTCAAGAAGCTATTACTGAAGAAAGAAACCCCATTTTTATCGAAAATTGTTCATTTTAGACATAAAATAGCTTGATCTCGCCAAAAAAGGCTCATTCACAAAAAATCCGAGACATGTATCTCATTATTTGTCATAAAGAAGTACCTACTGCAGTTTTAGCCAAATCCAGGACCCGCACCCCTGATCATCTCCTTGTTAGTTGCGCAGAGCTTAGCGCACACTCAGCCGAGTCGGTATTGGCGGCGCACGAGCCTAGGACGAGCTCAGATGAGCTAGAAGTACCGATGAATGATTGTGAAGAGAAGGGAGCTTGAGAATCGAGTGCGGGGACGTAATGAAGGAAGGCGAGGCGAAGCGACTCTGGCTCGACTCTCTTCAGATTACGGAGCGTGACCGACTTAGTACTGGATGGAAGCTCGGAGCTTACTAACAAAATTTCAATGAAGTCGTGCCCCTCAATGAAGGGGGAATCTGATTTCAAGTAAGAGAGTACACGTTCGGAACTCTTGACAATGAAGATGTCAAGCCAGGCGTGCGAGCCTCTCTAGAGTTGGTGATGAGTAGGGTCAGATGGGGCAAGAAAGACAGCAGTAGAATTGATGGAGTTAGAAAGGTGAGAGGAGTCGGGTGAGTTAGGCAGGGCCATATTGACGTTAAAATCGCCTGTTATGGTGACTGAAGGGAAGTGGGGGAGGTGATTGATGAGACAGTCGAAGAAGTGAATGGAGTATGAAGCGTGAGGACGGCGATCAACGGCGGCGAATAGAAGTCTTAACCTGTCTTTCCGCAGTTCGCAAATGATGAATTTAGGGGTGTTATCAAACACCGAATCTGAACTGGCTAAAATATCGACACTGAAGGTGTCGTGGATGTAGAGGCCCACGCCACCACTACCCATTTCCAGTCTATCAACATGAAAAAAATTATACCTGTCGAGGGCAAGGTGGGAGTCACTCGCAAGCGGGTGGATCTTTGTTTCGCTGATCGCGATAACGTCAAAGTGTGACCTGCCAACTTGGCCTCGTGCAGGGAAAAATGAAACGGGAATAGGCCGTTGACATTAATGTGACCTGCGACGAAAGTGTGCTCGCTCACAGAGCGAGGCGTGCGGATTGGAGGTAGTCATGATGGCGAGGCGGCAAGTGCATCGTTCTCAGCTTCGCTAGAAATGTGGATGAGCGGACCATTATGAGTGGGTCGCATAAAGACCGTAAGATTTTTCACGAGGGGCCGTTGGTAACCGAGCCCTTTGCATAGAGCCGTAGCACACTTCAGGAGCTTATGGATGGGGTCAGGCCACAGCACGTTGACCGACCGTTTGGTAGTGCCCCCGGCTCCAAAAATAGTCGAGATCCTTCAGACCTGGGGTCCTACGCTTGTGCTATTCCACAAGCGCCAGCCTACTACAAGAGGCACGTGCTGCTGGACCTTGAGGTCGTTGAGAAGATAGACAGCAAGCCGGAGGGGCTCGTGAGACACAGCAAGGGGGATGCCTCGCACAACAATTTCGCGCGGGTCTTCGAGCGAGCACCGTTTGACAGATTCCTGGTGCGACGAAGAGACGCGCGCGATCTCGACTCGCAAGACAGCAATGTTGGCATCGCGTCACCGCTTGTTGGTGTTGCTGGCCCTGTTCAACGGTATCGACACGGGAGATTAAGCTGTTGAAAGCACGCGTGTTATCAGCTAGAATGCTCGTGTTTTCGGCGTGGGCAGCAGCGTTGGCATTATGCGAGCTTTTGAGAAGCTCTTAGAAATGCTACATGTACGGCGGAGCTTCCAAGAGAGCAGTCCTCGTGTTACAGTCAGCGTCAAGCTCAAGGTTGAAGGCTGAGGCTACACCCGACTGATCCATCACTTTAGAGGTAGTAGACGAGGCCAACTGCGCGACGGCCGTAAAATCGGAGCAGTATGCGTTCGACACGGGTGCAAGAGATGAAGAGGGCGTAGAGGCACACCTCTTTGGAGAGTTCTTATTTGCAGTGGGCGTGGCGAGCTGCGCTGGATCATCTGCCGCGAGCGAGGAGACCCGCGGGCACTCGGCTGTGAGTGGGACCGGAGATTCACTGCACAGAGAAGAAGTCACGTGGTTAGCCGTCACGCCGCTGAGTGTACACCTGTTGCAAAGGTGCGGTGGGCTGGTTGTAGATTTGTGGTGAGGCGCGATGAAAGTACCACTCGAGACGGTGCAGCCGGTAAGGGCTGGATCGTTGCGTATGATGCGCAGACAACAGACTGGGCACTGTCTCGAGGCCATACGAAGTCGAAATCTCGGGCGTCTGCATGTTGATAAACGCAAGTGGTGCGATTGAAGCACAGGGGCGCTGGCGAGTCGTAGCGGCAGGTGCGCCACGCGTACCTCTGTGCGTGCAGTCCGATCGGGGCAAAGAATTTCTTGGTGTCGCTTTTCAAAATCTTCTCAAGCGTATGGAGATCGGCTTTCGTGTCGCTAGAAATCCAGATATCAAGGCAGCGCTGGTCGAATGTCTCAACAGAACACTACGTGAGCGCATATGGAGATATTTCTCACATCGAAACACCAAGATCCGAACAAAGATTTTTTATAGTACTGACTAGCAACAGCAGTATGTCGTACTTTCCCGATAACGCAACAAGCAGTTTCACCACGCACTTACCAGACGAGCAAATTACACGGAAAGTGACAAGCCGGACTAGTGGAAATTCACGTACCCTATAGTATCGTGCATTTTTAAGACAATGATGCTTGTTATACGTTTAGTTCGTACGACTTGAACAATGACAAGCAGTGCAAGAAAGAATACTGTCATTTTCCCTTTGGCATTTACGATTCTCTCCAACAGTTGGCTGTCGCCATAAACAACCCGAATGACACTTATAAGCATCATATGCTCGAGCCCGTAAAGGAGAGCAACGGCTATTATGCTATCAGACGCAAGTGTGACTTCACGCGTCTCATTTCAACGAAAAAATTCGACGCATTTTTGGTTTTAATGACGTGTCCGGCGAAAAAACTCTGTTTACGACCTTTTACCGGACCGGCTTCTCAAAAGAAAAGCAGCCGAGAAAATTACAGAAATCATGAAGGGACGCGGTATAAAACTACCAGACGTGTGAAAAGACGTCAACAGTCGATAAAGGCACACCCAACCGCACGAACCTTCAAGCGTAAGAAAAAACAAATTGACCACCGCGTCACTTAAGACTCGTAAAGCAAGCAGGAGAAAGCGCAAACCTCCTACTTTTCGGTCCATTAACGATATTTTTGGTCCAAAGTAAATCTTATAAATGTCTTTCTTATACTCTCACTCGTCAGAGTGTATGTCGAGCGAACTCGATCTTTTCACCCTCCCCGCTACTCAAACTTCCATCGAAGGCAGAAGTTTTTTTAACTATAAGCCTGTCTCTTTGATCACCGATGAGAGTGATGCACCCATCGAATTCGTCATACCCAGTGCCAGCGAGCATTACATTGACCTCGCACACACTATGCTCTTCATCAAGGCACTCCCCAACTCCGAACCAGACTCAAATGTAAAAGTTGCACCAGTAAACAATCTTCTTCATTCAATGTTCAATCAAAGCGATATTTTTCTCAATCAAAAACTTGCCTCACCATCCAACAATGCATACTCGTACAGAGCTTACATAGAGTCACTGCTGAGCTATTTGCCTGCGGCCAAAGAATCTCATCTCACCGTATGCCTCTGGTTCGATGATGCATGCGGATGTATGGAGGGCACACCGGAAAATCAAGGTGAAGGTGCGAACAATGGTCTCTTGCAGAGGCAACACTTTACGAATGGCGCAAAAGCAGTCGATATGATTGGCCATCTGCTCTGCGACTTGTTTAATCAGGATAAAACGCTCATCAACGGCGTCGAAATGAGAGTGCGACTGGTGCCCAGTAAGGGCAAATTTTGCCTGCTGAATTCCACAAACTATGGATGCTTCGCAATAAAGAGAAAACTCATTGTTCGTCGCATCAAAATAAATCCGGGTATTTTTATCTCGCACGCCAATACACTGGCCAAATCAACAGCCAAATATACCATTATATGCTTTGAAGTGAAAACATTTACGCTTCACACGGGTATACTGGGAGATAGCATCGATAATGTGATTCTCGGCCAACGGCCGAAATGTATAATCATTGGTTTCGTCGATAACAGAGCGTTCAATGGAAATCAACCACTCAATCCATTGAACTTTCAACACTTTAACATAAATTATTTCTCGCTATATATCGATGGAGTTCAAATACCAAGCAAACCATTACAGCCACACTTTACAGGCGACGCTCCGCCGTTTATCGAAACATTCCAAACACTCTCCTCAGACACTGGAATACATTTTCTCAACGAGGGACTTGGCATAAATCGCTTCAACTATTCATTGAGCTATTTTCAGCGCACTGCCACTCTCATTGGAACCTCGTACGTTCGGGCAGTGTGCGCATTGAAGTGAGCTTTGAGACGACACCGACAGTTATGATAAACTGCATTGTTTACGCGGAATACGATAACGTTCTTGAAATCGACTCCACTCGATAAATTTTAATGGATTTCAGCGCCTAAGAAGGGTCCACCGACTGGTCATGACGCGCAGTGCTGGTAGCGCTGTCGTACGCGTAAAAAAGTGGGGGTACGTACACTCTGGCGCGCACTTGCTTCGCTCGCACGCATCACTTCGCTTTTTTTCTTACACGCGCAAATACGCCTCCACGCTTCTCTCTCGCCACAATGGACTATGTAATCGATATTCAAGGTTCCCGTGATTCAAAAGAAAAGCTTCTGTCCAAGGAAGTAGCTATCACGTGTCTCCAACAAAAAATCAGTGATCATTGGATAGTGCAAGCACCGCATAGCTTTGACGATTTTCCAGACAACATCAAAGAGGTAAACACCTTTCTCACTGTCGAGGTTCACGGCGTTCATTGGTTTGTCGGTGAAGTAACGCTGCACCAGCTAGATCGCCATCTTTAAAACATTGCCAGACTATCGCGTACAATTTAGGTACGCGGCGTAGAGAAGGCACGCTACATCGAGGCGCTTTTCGGATGCCGTGTCATCAACTTAGAAAAATTTAAATCACCGCCTTTTAAAAAAATTAACACCATGTTCCCGGACAGCACACTTTGCGACACACATTCATCCAACAACATGTGTCCTGCAAAAAAGAGCGTTGTGCTCTTTACAAAGTTAATCAGCTAAAAATGTGACTGTGCTCGATAATTCCACCAGACTGGCCGCTTGCCTACGTAAAGAAAGAGTGACAAGTGAAATGTACCTTACGGCAGTTTACGGATACCCGAAAATGGATACAAATAATGACGATAACTCTGATAGTAATGACATATGACTAAAAGAATGAACACGAATGAAATAACACGTGTCATCAGAGGGCTCTCTGCTAATTCGATCGGCGTTTACGTGGCGGTTTACATCCCAAGCCGCTCGAGGCATCCGTCTGCAATCGTTGCAAATTTCGACACATTGGACAAGCCCGGCTCTCATTGGGTGGCTTTCTACATAGACGACCATGCAAGAGGTACCTTCTTCAATAGCTATAGACTACCACCATCGTCGCAGCATCACCTGGATCGACTTAGAAGAAATTGCAAGTGGGCGATCAAGTCGAACAAGAAGAAGCTACAAAGTTTCGATCTAAAGTGTGCGGCGAATATTGTGTTATGTTTTTGCATTTTATGTGTAGTGGGTTTACTTTAAAAAATTTTGTAACATCGTTACGTCGGATACTCGATCCAACGATAAAATAGTTGTTAAATTTCATAACATTATAAAGGACAAAAAGAAAGTAGGACGTGCATAGAATTTCCCGCGCGCCACTTCACGAGGACATGGCTTGTGCATTCAGGCATGTAGCACGATGACTGATAATTAAATTCGAACTTTAAAACATATTTTGCATTGTTTAAATTACTTTGGGCCTAGATTTGTAAGCTAATATGTATGGGTTTGTAATATTTTAACTTAATACTGAAAAGAGCTGTTTGTCATGCCATGAATCAGCTGCGATACCTGTGCGCTATTATGTATCCGTAATTAATTTTAAGCATTGCTCGGTTAAACCATATGTATTCGAAGATTGTAAGTTTGTGTTTCTTTCCACATTTATGTATTCATAGTCTGTAAGTTTTTGTACCTATTTATGTATTCATAGTTTGTAAGTTTGATCGAATAACAAAAATTTTAATCAAATCATTTTGTTCATTTACAGATCCTTTCCTCCCGCGAAAGAGAGAGAGAGTATTCAAAAACGCTTGTTACGAAATGCTTAAGCATGAAAAAAAATGCATCATCATCATCATATACACATTTCCTTTACGCGTAACTTAAACTGCACACCACTTAAAAACTGTTGAACAAAAAACGCCTTCACGTAAAAAATGTTATCAATGTTACACTTTGACTCGTAATCAGTTATATGCCTTTCTCACACAACTCATGTGAGCACGCACACGCTCTTGAAACTGACAGTTTAAACCGTTAAACAATGGCCACATTCATAGCGGGTGTGTGAAGAGTGATTGTTTATATGTCACAGCACTTATTTTCTTCTCACGAAAGTCGTAAAATCTTTGCCGAGACGTGATTGACACAATCATAGTGCAGGGTGACAAGTAATTAGAAACTATTTCCACTGTTATCGGATACAATCATAGATATTTCTCGAAACATTTTACGCCACCTATTGATCCCATCATCCGATATGCTGCGTCATACACGTAACAGTGCTCTCGTTCGCTGCGCTCACGCCGCCGCCTCATATAGTGAAGGCACACACCCAAACGAATAGCGCAAGCGACGACGTTGCGTCAGTCAAGTAGAACACGCAGCACCACCAGCAGCAGCAGCACCGCAGTATTTCTTTACACACAAAGTGCACTCAGCCGCAAACGACAACGACAACGACGATGACGTTGCTCCACCCTGGTAGAGTACACTACAGCATCAGCTCCGAGAAGCACGACATCTTTACCAGTGGATTAGTATTTCTTTTTAAGAAAAAAAGTTTGTGTCGACTGCTTCAAAATGAATCAAGCTGAGATTCCGCAAACATTTTAACACAAGTTACGCACTCAATAAATCCCACACGAAATTTGCATACATTGGACTCAATATTACGGGGGTCATTTCCGTGCAGTGATTCAATTGGCGAGCGATACTTCACCACACAAATACATAACCATACATATTACCGCATGGGAGGAATTCACTACACATTTTGCTGCAATAATGTACCATCTGTACTGGCACAAACAGGGCTTTAGAAAAATTGACCTAACTGAGCAAGAGATTGATTTGACCACTGCTTATAGCTCGAGAGCAGTGGCAATCAATCAGAAAAAACAAAACAAAGAAACCGGTGTCATCACGGATTCAACGCTATCAGCACGAGGCATAACATTGGGACACGACCGATGGTTTGCGCATCGATACAGAGTCAATCACCAGGCCAATCGACACATCTGACAACGGCGACAACGACAGTGACAATGTAGCACAGCCACCGCGAAAGAAGAGAAAAGTCGAGAGTCTTCCAAGTGTAGTGCTGTTGCGTCGTTCTTTTGTAATATTAAAAAGCATGCGCGAGTCTATTGAGTTTCAGCTTTGCGGATTAGAGAATATATCCACGTACGTTAATGTTATATATGATGTACTGGTTGAGAGCTTGAAAATTCGTGTGAACAACTGGGATAAGGAAATTCGTGAAATTGATAAATATTTCGACGATGCCGCATTCGTTAAACTTTTCAACGATCACAAAGACGATTTAAAAACTAATGTAAAAAACCGTATCATTTATTCAAACTTTGGTAATCCAAACGTTGATAGACTATTTCAAGAAATATGCAGTATTTAATAATAATACTAATCAATAAATACAAATTTTAATTTAATTGCGTTCTTCGTCATTATTTCATATTCCTACTCCGCTACCACTCCTGGCCCCCACCATAATCAATCACTTGCGCTTAGATAATATCTATATATATAATATCTATATATAATATCTATATTATAAGCTAATAGTTACGTCAGCGATAAAGCAGAAGGGCTGCAACCTACACCGAGCAAACACCATGATAAAAAGAAAGGTTATTCGTCATCGGATAAAGATTCCTCACGGTATAAATCTTTTCCACCAATACCAATTCCTTTCCCAAAAAACAAGGTTATTCACGATATAATTAAAACTTAACAAAATACGGCTCTTTGCAGGGCCACAAACACTCTATCATGTATACAAACGATTCACTATACTTTGGACCCTTGGGACTTCCTGTGTCGAAGGCCGACGCAGCACCCAGAGGATCTCTCTCTCTCTCTCTCTCTCTCTCTCTCTCTTTCTCGCTCTCTTTCTCTCTTTCTCTCTCTCTCTCTTTCTCTCTCTCTCTATCTCTCTCTCTTTCTCTCTCTCCCTCTCTCTCACTCTCCCTCGTATTATAACAGGCCTCGCTTGGCGGATCATATTACACGGCGGCGCCATTAACTCAAGTGTTAACAGTAGCCGCACAGTAGCTAATGACACTTGTAAAACATGCACTAATTTCCCATTGTTTACAAAGACAGTAGCAAAACAGTAGCTCCTTTCAAAACAATGGGCCCATTGTTTACATGGGTCATTAGCTACTGTGTAGCTACTGTTTACACTTGAGTCAAATAACCACTCGAGTTAAGTACCCACTTGACATATCTGCGCCCCCGTGTAATATGACACCGTCTCGCCAGACCTGTCCGTATACTACTTTCAGCTAATATCAAATCGCATGAGAAATATCATGAAAAAGGTGAATTAATATATGAATATATGATGAGAAGAGAAAACCGAGATTCAGAGGTTAGAAGGCTTCGTGACTTATAACTGTCTTCGGAGCGCTGCCGCGCTCCTTGATCTTCAGGAATATTTGTAAATAGACTTACTACATCTAAACTGATTATTTCAAAATCTGGTGGGATTTGGAGATTTTCAATCTTTTCTTTGAGTTTATAACTATTGTCACGTGTGAGGCTGGTGTTTTGAGATTTTTTGTTAGGAATTGGGTAAAGATTTTCGAGATGTTGTATACCGGTGAATTGATTGCAGAAATTAGTGGGCGGATCGGAAAACCAAGTTTGTAAATTTTTAGTCCGTAAGCTTTTACGATATTACATTTTTGTAACACAGGATCAAATGTTTTTCCATGTCTAGAAAAATCAGTCTTATTTAACCATTTAATTAAGTCTTTCGTACATTTTTCCAAGCCAGTTAAGGGGGTTTGTTTTTATTTCTTTATAATATTTTTGGTCTTTAAATAAATTTTCTCAAGATAATCTGCTTTTTTAATTATGACAGTACTGTTCCCCTTATCTGCTCTGGTTATGAGTAATTGTGGGTTTTATTTAATGAAGTCTTTTGTTTTATTTAAGTCTATTTTGAATTTCTTGTCAAAGTACAAAGATTTGATAGTTCTTGGTTATAAAATGTCTTAATATAATTAAAAAAAGTTCCAAATCCAGAGTCAGTACATAGTAATAATAGCATTACATTACATTATTACAAACTAACAATTACAAAAAAGTAATCCTATAGAGCGAAATAACATTCCCTGTTTGTATGTCTGGCGAAACGGTATACAAATAGACATCCTAACTTATTTCAGTCATGCCTTTACAGACACACATATATATACATGCACACTCACACACAATAAATCCAATAAAACAGCTTTGGATTTATTTAACATGTGACGAGGAGCACGCCTAGCGGATGTGCCCTCGTCGTATTGCATTCCTCAGTACCTGCGTTGGCCAAAATTCGTGTATGTACGCAGCGTAGCTAGTACATTGACACGGCTTTGTTTGTTTGAGGGTTCGGCAACGCAGCGAAGGAGCACAGGAGCGCGGAATCATTGTTGTGCGAGATACGACGCACGGACACACATGAGAGAGAGAGAGAGAGAGAGAGAGAG
>JAPYZP010003582.1:3695-15049 GCA_030522985.1 Torymus sinensis | reverse complement strand
CGGGATCACAAGCGCGCAAGCGTGTTCACTCGTTTTTGTTCGCAGCGCTTTTTGGTCGTTGATGAAACGCGGGTGAGGTTTCTTTTTTTTTATGCGGCGTTATTTTAGTGTGACGTAGTTCTTTGGATGTGACTTTATGTTGGCTTAATTTCTTTTTCGAAATTCGTACTATGTAAGCACGGCTTGTAGTTTGTAGTACGACTTGTAGTGACGTAGGTAGTATATTAAAATTAAAATATTTCGAAATGTTTGTAAAAGTATTTATTACACTTTTGTAATCTTTATTATATTAACAATATTGATAGGTTCACTATCACCCTCTTACATGTTGCAATATTAATTTCATACTAATTTTCAGTTTACTTTTTATTCGATAAAATGATCATCTAATACACAAAGTTAACCGCGCAAGCGTTACCGAGTGCGGCATGATGCTAGTTTATATTCAAGTTTGAAACAGATTATTATACTTTCGCCTAGAGGAAGCTTTATAAAAGTATAAATTTCGCATTCGTTAATAGCATATTAGAAAAATATTTTTCTAATATGTTATTATTGCTACAAGAAATTTTTTCAACACGAAATCCAATATAACATCACCTTCTTACAGACTTTTTAAACAAATAACTTAAAAATCTGTCCCTCGCACCCACATCACTTTACGATTTCTCACAAAACATTTACTTCTCAACCATTAAGGCACCCCTCAGCGAGATCACACGCACGAGAAAGTTATATTATACGACCGCGCGAGAGCGCGAACCCAGTGCATTATATACCCTCCGCCGATCCGCGGCCGAACAATGCCGCGCCGCATTTCTCGCGCAGCGAAATCCCCGCGCCCTTTCGATAAATCACAGGGCGAGAGGGCGCCGACGACGTGCTCTCCCGGCGCTGCAAAAAATCGCGGATTCTTCGTAAATTTTAGGGGGGCGGCCGTGAAATTTCCCTCTCGAAGCCGCGCTCGCGTCGTGATCTTTCACGCTCGACGCACGCGAGCAGCTTGGGAGTATAGTCGAAAATCTAGTCCCTCTCCCATGGCTGTCGCCTCGCGCGCCCCGCGGGATGAAATCGCGTAAGCCTTTAGGGAAAGCTCTCTCGCTCTCACCGGCGAGCGTCGTATCTCGGACCGTCATCCGACGATGCACCTGGGGAGAGGGTGCGCTGTATTATAGGAAAAAAGGGTTGTCGAATCTGTGAGTTCCTTTGTCATAGGCGGCATCGCGCGCGGCTTAGATTTATCAGCGCGAGCTCACGCCGAGATTCGAGATATATATTTAGGGTTTTCTTCCACTTTTTTGTTTCGCCGGCGAGCAGCGCGGCCGGTCTTCCCTTTGTGATATATACACGCGCACGCGGGCGGCCGTGTAAATGGGACGGATAAAGAGCTAATGAAAAAAGAAATATGGGATTTGCCGGATAAATACTCGGGGCATTGTGCGTGCGAGAGGGTTTTTTGTGCTTGGCTCGGCGACATCGTCTTGAAGGCCGCAGCAGGCGAATGCTAACGATTTTAGATAGTTTTCACGCTTCGATTGAATCGGGATTACGAGGAGGAGGACGTATGGTTTCTGTGCGCGCGTGCTCTCTTGCCCGCGGTGAATTTAGAGCTACGGCTCGTGCGCGCGAAAGGGATGAAAGGGCGCTGATTGTAGGTCTATATGGGCTCGAGAACCGCCATAAATCCCGGCCTTTTTTCGACGGCGCTGCATCGCGTCGTGCTGGATGTCGCTGCGCTCTCGGAAATGGTAAATTATGGGGACACTGCAGCCTCTTTTCGCCAAAAAGACCAACGGTTTGCTCGGCTCTTGTCACTGCATTGAGCTGAAGGCTTTTTATTTCACCTAGAGCACATTACAGTTTGTTACGTTTTGTATTGTGCTGGGGCGATAACGAAAGAGAAATGTGGCCTACGGTTTGCTCTGAATAAATATTACGTAAATTTTCGTAAAATATCAAGCGCAGCTAATGGAAAAACTGGGCATAATGATACGCCAACGCGAAATGGAGCATATATTTCTCTTTTGTTAAAAGAAATTATTATTTTAATTACAAACTACTGGCGATTACTTTCTCAGAAAATAATAACCTATAAGGTCGAAGTTTCTAAGCATTTTCAATATTATAACTTCGTTGTAAATTTTCTTTTAAAAAATATTTTTTAATGCTGTTACGAGTGAGCTCTCCCAACTTTTTAATAATAAAAAGTGACGGACCCTGGGATCGAACCAGAGCCGCCGACTCGCGAGTCAGAAACGCTATAATATCATCCTAGCCACGGCCGCCACCGCTTGGAATCGGCGTCATATTGTAATCAGACGCCTTGTTTATTTCGTTCTTCTATATTCGTACGTGTATCCACGCGTAACAATGCCAAAGCAATTAAAATAAATAATTTTTTAATGCCAAAAATAAGACAACATTTTATTTTAATTTTTGAATTCAGTATAGTTTTATGTGCGGTTCTTCAAATTTAAAAATAACTTACTGATATCATTTTTATATTTGCAACCCAAAGAGCTCTTTGGACCACAACTGCACAAAATTCAAAAAATTATATCACTGTCCCATAAAAGTAGCAGCTACTACCTAGGTTTATTTTCTCAAAAATAATGTTTTCTTAATATTGCTTTAAAATATACGTAATCGAATCTTTTTTTTTCCCCTCAAAAAATTAGATATCAAAATCCAAAGCTATACCTCCTTAAGTAACTCTGTTATTTTACCAAACACAGCTGTAAATAATACGTTCCAGTACATAAATACTCTTTCACTTACGCGAGCAATGATAATCCTGTACAGTAGACTTGACCCACAGTTGCCCCCCTCCTCGACAACAGAGACGCTAAAAATAAAGGGACCATCGCGATCTACGTCAGCTCCGAAGTAGCCAACCAGCCGTGCGCGCAGTCAGTATACGTGTATATATAGCGTAGGGCAGCGGAAGGCCCGAGAGCCAGACGTGCGGCTCGCGAATCTAAGTGGATTAGCGCGACGTTTCAAATAGTGCGCGCTGCAACTCGCGTCTACCCTCCGTCGGCTTTACCCCGTCCAGTACACACACATCACACACATAGCCAGGCGCACAGTGGACGCTCTTGAATATTTATCAGGAACAATAGCGTCAGAGAGCGGAGGAGAGATGGAGAGATACGATGATTCATGTTGTTCGACGCGCCGGGTAAACGAGCGCGAGATCACCCCTCCGTTACCGTACCGTGTATATATAGTGTATATATACACACACGCGTGCACCTAACCAGTGTGTATGTACGTATGTGCGTATACACACACGCGCAGAGACGAGAGATATGCGTCTATCTTTTCGGAGCGCGAGTCATGGCAAATTAAATGACAAACGTCTGCCTACCCACACCCTCGAAAATTTAGCGTGCGTAATGGGCGCGGGCCCCCCTCCTCGATGTCGATTTACATTTTCCCATAGGGACACATAACCCGCGGCGGGCGAACAATTTCACTCCGCGGCCAAGAACTTTGTCTTTCATTTTTCCCCTCATATAAATATTCTACGTATATATATGTACACTATGTATACGGGGAAAAGTGTGGATGGCGCGGTGCCAAGGGTTATAATATAGGTGAGCCCAGGCTATCTGGAGAACACCCAAATAGAGGGACGTTAATGCTCTCCTCCCCTTGCCCGTCCCTGTGCGCGCGTTAGTCCTTTTAGCCGGAGAGCAGCAGCAGCAGCAGCAGCCGTGCGCGAGCATTACGCACCTCTTTTAGCCGCGGTTGACGCCGGACCCTAATTATTACGTATGAAATATGATCCTATTGCGCGTGAATTTTCGGGGATTTCGCGGGTCAGCGAGAGAGAGAGAGAGGGCAGGTGGCCGAGAGTGCGCGAATTCTTCTGCCGAGGAGGCTCTTTATACCTCTAGAGCTGTCGCGCGCGCGCCAGTAGGGGATATTATCGGATAGTAAAAGTAATGACCTTGGCGGTATTAAGTTTAATGGCCGTCTGAAATTAAGGTCTATTAATGGCGTGAATTTGTCGGGGCCTTTTTTTTCGTTCTGAATAATTTGGTTTTATGGTATATAGTCCTTTTATTTAAACCTGGGGCAGGTGCGTGCGCGTTTCATTTCCGATTTTGCCAACTAGTTGAAGTGACTGATAAATTCGCTTTGGAATGAATATTTGATTTGACGAGATATCTTTTTCGTATATTGCAATGCCACGAGTGTTAATAAATTTTTGTCAAAATTTAGTCTAAGTTTACCCACAACGCGTTTACGCAACCCACTTAGTTCTACACGATTCAACGCTACAGTATCCACGCAACGTATTTATCAAAATTAGGCGTAAAAAATTATTCAAACAACAATATTTTGGCAAATAAGGCATTTATCAAGCTGATTCGGCGCGCGTGCAAGTCATTTGTCGGGCCGCACACAATACCCAGAGGCGCGTGCGCGCGCCCGCCGCCGGCGGCAGGAGAGTGAGGACCCGCACACATTGTCAGAGCAGGGCCATTAAACGTCAAATATCAGGTTTCTATATAGATACCCATCAGTCAGGAAATGGGTAACCGAGCTATTGCGTCTCTCTCTCTCTCCCTCCCTCCGGTCCTCAAAGGGTTCTCTCCCGTGCCGTAACCCTCGATATCTCGTGACTTTTCCGTAATGCGTATATAGACGTATATTTATATATGTGTTCTATAGTACTAGAGAAAGAGAGAGAGAGAACCGCGCCAGCCGCCGGTATGTATCGTTTTACTCAAAGTTCAATGCACTTTCTCCGCAGACGTGAGCAGCTTCCTCGCTCGAAAGAGAATCGGCCTATTTTGTATCAGTGGCACTTTTGTTCGATTGCTTCCGTTCGTGGCTCTATATATACGGGCTGAATGAGCGCCGAGTACCTTAGCCGGCATTAAATCCGAGTCTTTCGTATATTATCTCGTGGTTTCCAAGCTGCTCTCATTGTTGTATCATACGGTTACACTAGTGTAACTAAATGCCTTATTGTTTTCAATAATGCGGCCTCACTAAGACATCACTAATGATTTCGTATTTCCATGAAATGAAACATACCGCAATCGAATAACTCTATACAATTTAAAATAAATAATTATAGCCTTCCATGTGCTTATCGAAGAAATAATCAAATGAATGCACGCTGACGGTCGACCAAATTTTCACCTGTCGATTTATTTTCGCTCATCGTGTTTTTAACAAGACTAAATATAATAATATACACACATACATGCGCTAACAGGTATATGCGCTGCAAGCAATAAAATGCGCGCTATTTCGCTCATAATTCGGTGCTTATATATATACGCCACATCACTTTTATGCCGCTGGCCTGGCGCCAGCGGATTCGCGGGCGTGTGATGTTTATGCGAGTAAAAATTAATTTGTGGGATGAAATTTGCTTCCTCGAGGAAACCTATAGAGGCCATTTAAATTATCTATCGAATGCGAAATATTTATTGGAAAAGCGCTCACGAGCATCATGACGATTATTTAACATATTCGGAATTATGAGCAAGCAAATAGTATTAAGGAAGGTAGAGAATACCAATGTAATAGAGTTAAGAAAAAGAACTTTGCTCGATATCCCCTGAAATTCTATCATCATTTCTTATTAGATAGCATTTAAATTATAACGCGATAACACACCTCTATAATTCAATATTCAATCTAATTATAAACGTATTTTTCATCCATTACGCATAAATGTTTCAGTTATACTTTACTTACCATTCTCAAGTGTCCACTAAGGAATGCGTATACCTATACATACATACTTTTCATTTCAATACCAATCTTCAAGTTGAAAAATCACCTCAATTTACGAACGAAACGAGCGTACCTCCGTTACTCCTTCAGCAGGGCCCATCAAACCACGTCATCCCGCTTCTATTTCCAGCCACTCGACGTCATTAAAAAAAAGAAGTCGAGGTACCCCGCGAGCAGTCAGCGCTGCAGTCAGCACTGCTCTCGTGTACGCACATACACGTACACGGGCGCGCGCGCAAGTAAATCAGCCCGCTCGCTCGCTCGAGAGACTCGCACAAGCGCCCATTGTCCGCTCATTTCGTTAATCTTCTCTCGCTGACGCAGCAGCCGCAGCCGCAGCAGCAGCAGCCCGCGAGCCTCTCATAATGCCCAATTACAATAGAACATACTTTCTTATTCAATAAGTCAAGAGGAGCAGCCAAGGACTGCTGCCTGCACCGTCTCGCATAAACTAATTATTATTATCGTTAATTAGCCCCCAGCCCTCGAGAGGGAGAGAGAGGGAGAGAGAGAGAGAGAATCCGCGCACAACACGGCACACGGCTAATTATTACCTTCCGTCGTCGGTGCGCGCGCGGATAAATGACTCTCGTGAGGACAAAGCCGCTTTCGGAGACGGACAAAGAATCTACTCTCTCGGCCTACGCGTATATATACATGTATATATAGATACACCTATATATACAGGCTGCGTTTGCCGCGGCGAGAAGAGCCTTACGGAGCGAGGTAAGTATGCCCCGGTAGCTTGTGCGCGCGCACACGCCGATGCTATTATTCAGCCCCGGGAGCTCCATGGAGCATAGCAGAGCGTAGGAGGAGGCGGAGGACGACGCGTTTGTTTGCGCTCTCGTTAGCGGCGTTTAGCGCGGCGGCGGCGGCGAGCAGCTTAGGCATTTATCGCTTTAAGGTGCGTGGGAGTTTTCTCGAGAGAGAGAGAGAGAGAGAGAGGCAGAGAGCGAGAGAGTAAGGAGGGAGCTAAGGTGGATTTGTTTAAGGGATATTTATGTATATCGGAGGGGGAGCTGCCGAGAGAGAGAGGCTGGATTTTCGGGAACGAGACACGTGGATTTGCGCCGGAGCGAAGGGAGTACCTGTAGTGCGGGTTGATTGGAATTGATGGTATGAGAGAGAGCGCGGGCGTGCATGGCTCTCCTTGGGATCGGCCATTCCGCTGGAAATTGCTGTCCCCTGCTGTTTGGCAGATCGTCGCGAAAGCGCGCGAAGCTATCAGTTTTTATACTTGGACTGTGATTTTCTTTATTTTTAAGGGCTACTGTCGCCGGGTAAGAGAAATAAATGCTCTGCTATTTAAATGAGATGGGATAAAGGTGGCCTCTGCGAATGTGTCTTGCCGAGCTAAACTGATTCTGATTTGTTTCGTTAAGATAACGTTGAGCTGTGATAATAGGAACAATTTAATATAAAAAGTACTGCGTTTATTTAAAGATTATATATGACTAATAAGATATTATATGTATATATTTTTCGCAAGAATTTGATCGCTTTGAGTTTTAATCATATACCGCCAATAGTAAAACCCATCAACAAACGATCGCAGTAGAATATATATAAGCCAACCGAAATTCCATCAGCGCTCAGCCGTCACTTTGAACAATTTAAAACCGCACCGGCGGACAAATTCCACATCGCAACCTCACTCCTCCTCCTCCTGTTTCTCGGCAGCACACACCGCCTCGTCGTTCTCCCCTCGTAGACGGCTTGGCAACATCCTCCCGATCCTCGCTCGTCGAACGCGCGGCGTCGGTGGCGGCTGCAAACTTATATATACGTGCCTCTCCTCGCAGTCACACGCGCGCTCGGCGATGCTCGCGCGATGATAAGTAAAGCCCGCGCGGAGCGCAAGAGAGAGAGAAAGAGAGAGACAGTTCGCTCGAAACTAGACAGAAATCCCCGTTCGCCAGCGCGCGGCTACACACTGCACTCACATGCACACACACACGCACACACACTTGCGAAGAGGAGTCAGATAGGGATAGATTTATTTTATATAAAAGAAGAGAGCGAGAGAGGAGATGCCGCGAGCGAGCGAGCGCGAGGGATTCAAAAGAGAGGAGAGCTCTCGCACTGTAGGAGAAAGAGAGAGAGAGAGAGAAAGATAAGTGCACAATGGGAGAAGAAGGAGCTTCCAGCTCGCGCGAGCGAGCGGTCCTATACCTCCCTCCCTCGAGTTTGATAAGATCGGGCTGGTCATTACGAGTGTCTCGCAGCGGGAGACACACTGCCTGGACATGTCGGCTTTCGATTCTCATCCTGGCGCGAGAGAGAAAGAGAGAGAGAGGAGCTCTGAGCTCCTTTTATTCCCCGCGGTCTTACTGCATCATCGTCGCGCTCCGTCTCCCTCGTTTTCTCCTCTCGTATCTTTCTCCCGCCGCGAAAACCCTTTCACAGATACGTACATACGTGTACGTTATACCTATACATGTATACGCGCGTATAAGAGAAGCTGCTGCTGCTGCTGCTGCTGCTGCTGCCTCTACGCTCTTGATGTTCGAGGTAGCGCAGCGTCTCTTATACGACGGAGGATTGTAGTTGTCGTCCGGTGTAATAGTACATTGACGAGGGAGGGGGGGAGGAGGTGGCAAAGGAGCTGTGACGGGGAAAAAAAGGGTGCAGCGCGCACGAAGGGGGATCTTTCCGGTGGCGGAGTACGAGAGGTGTTCATTGTTAAGTTGTAAGCGCTCCGGTTAGATATTTTTACGCTGCCGGCGTTTTATTGTCACCGGCGTGTCGTATACGCGCTCGGTTTTTTTTTCGGGGAGGTGCAGTGTATAGTGCGAGGAGAAAGGAGGGAATAAGAGAGCTGCCGGAAAATTTTCTCGCTGGCCGGGTTTCGGAAACGTTCCTCAAAGGATGTAATGTGCTTTGGAATTATGGTATTACCCGTGGTTGAGAGGACTTTTAATCGTATCTATTAAGTAATTTGATAAAGAGATTACGAGATGATTTGGTGTAAATGTATATATTTAGAATTCTAAATATATGACGAATTATTAACTGTACTTGTAAATTTATTTAATAATAATAAATATGCAAATATTTAGCATGATTTTTATTTTCAACCCTTTTGTGTTTAAGAAAACTCCTTCTCTTCGACCAGACAAGGTTGTAGGTCGCTTTTCTCTTTTGAAAAAAGATCGATTATATCTTAAAAATTTCATGCCCATTACACGAAGAATCGATGAAAGCGCTTTCCGCTCTTTAAGCAGAGCAAAATCTCGCCTAAATCAAGCGCACGCGCAGCTGCCGTGCCTAGAATAAGATGAAAGAAAGAAAAAAGCAGCAGGCAAAACCCTCTTCAATTTTTCGTCGCCGAAACGCGCATGCAAACACATGCAAATAACTCCGTGTCTCTACAAACGAGCTTTCGGAAAAGAGGTAGTCCCGCGTGAGAGCAAAAGGGAAAAAAAAAGAAGAGGAGGACGCGAGCAGCGATGCACGAAAGAGGGAGAGAGGGAGAGAGAGAGAATTGAGCGCGAAAAGAAGTGTATCCTGTGCAGCTTGTTATCTCGACTGCCTACCCCCGTTGCAGCGTGTGCATCTGCATTCGCGCTCGCGTCCATGTGCGTCTGAGCGAGGACACACACCGGCTCCTTTGCCCATGAGTGCACACACAAACATGCACACTTACAGTCGCTCGCGGAGACAATAATAGGTCCCTGTGTATTATACTTATACTACTACTACCTGTAGAGAGCGGCTCTGTCTCTCTCTTCCGAGGATGCACTACTGTCTTTCCCCCTTTGGCGGCCAACGAGAGGGAAAAAAAGTACGTAGGGGGCGGCCGGCGGCGTCGTACAATGCCCGAAGCGCTCGCGCGTACTGTCCCTCGCGCGCAAGCATGAGAGAGAGAGAGGGTTGAAATTTCGAAAGGACTATAGGAGAAGGGAGGATATAGCCGCCGCCTCGTTTAAGCTGCTCGCGCCGCGTCGAGCATAATCCGGCATTAGATCTTCCCTCTGCAGCAGTCTCCGACGAGAAGAAAGAGATTACATCTGCGCAGTTCAGTCGCATTTCGTAAAAGATGCAGGAGCTCTGCACCCTTCCTTTTTCTCATTTCGCCCCGCGCGCTCTTTCTCTCTCTCTCGCGAGTAAGGTATAGAGAGAGAGAATGTCGCGCGCAAGAGCTATACACAAGCCTTTGATGCGATGAACTCGTTCGTATCCTCTCTTTATGTTCGGTAATCTCGCGCGCGCGTGCGCCTGGCGCTTTGCGAAAATTTCTTCCTCTCTTTTTTTGCTCCCGCTGCGTTCGGTCCTAATTGAATATCCTAGAGAGGGAGGGAGATTTTGCCGGAGGCGCAGGTTAACCGAGCGACAAATGCGCACGAGCACGGGAGCGATGAATATTAAAAGCCGGAAGCGATCCGTCAGGATATTTAAATGGCTCGTGTGTGCGGAGATGGCGAAGGGGGAATGGGAAAGAGTGAGAGAGCGAGCTGCGCTTCCTCTTTTTTCTGCGCTTCGGGTGCTTGCTGAAATAATGGAGCGCGGTCGATGCGGTGCTTGATGTTATCGCGGAGGTGAAAATGTCAAACTTTAAGGAAAATTTAGGAAATTATGTTTGGCTTTTTAATATAACGGAATTGTAAAAGGAATAAATATATATAAAATACGTTGGGAAATGCAACAGCTAACTTTTTTATAGGTTTAATTTTAAGGAGCAAAATGGTTCACCTCGGCGGTAACATAACGTAATATTTTATCGCAGAGGTCTCCTATAGTCGGAGAAGAATACTTTTATATAGCAAGAAAATTTTTAATATTTTCTGAATATGCAGTGACATACTTTTTCATAATCGCAGGATAATAGCCTGTTCAGAGAGAAATGGCCGTCGTGAAGCAATTTTAAAAGAATAGAATTCTTTCGTCATTTTGTGTACGTGCCCGGTGTGTTCGATTTTCTCTAAAACTATACTGTAAAACAGAATAACCGTGTGCGTATAAAAATAAAAGAAACGAGAGGCGAATAAACCGTTTTGCTGTACGCGAATTGAAATGCTTAATAAATGGAAGAGTATTATGTTTTGCGGAATAATAGCGAATGATTGTAAAAAAGTATCGTTGGCACAAACTCGTAATATAAACGTCGCTGAAAGGTTTCTTTCAGCTAAACGAACCACAACGCTGCGAAATACAAAACCCTATACCGATGAATTTTTTCAAAGCGACTATACGCCATATCTTCCTTTCTGTACGACACGTCTAAAGTGACACTTCTATTACGTACGTCGAACGGCCTACATACGCCTTCCGCAACAAAGATCTTCTTCCCAGTAGCCGCGTCCTGTCCCCGCCACCTCCATTATACCCACGGCGAGTAATTCCCAGCCTCTCTAAACTGCATCAATTAGACCCATCGCTCATGCCGCGGCAATAGGCGCGAGCTATCACCTATATAATCCGCGATTCGATACGAGCCGGAAACACCCAGACGACGACGACGTATACACGCGTATTTCGTTGGTCGTCGTCGCGCCACCCTCGCCTAGGCGACACCCGCATCCTCCTCCGGGGCTATATTTTACCCGCGTTTCCCAAGCAGCTTATAGACCGCGGGGGAAAAAGAGGGG
>JAPYZP010003581.1:0-16852 GCA_030522985.1 Torymus sinensis | reverse complement strand
ACGCGGCGCAGTGGCGAACGTTCTAGAAGCTTCGAATGCTGAATCGCGGTTTCTCTATATATAACCGAACTCACGTGTGGAATGCCTCCACACGTAACATATCAAACACACTCAAATTTCATTTAAGAATGCTTAGAATAATATAAAAACCTACTGAAAACAGCTACATTTAATTAATATTCTGAGACTTTATATTAACCATATAGTAACAGAAATATTAACCCTACATATGTCAAGAAATTAAAGATTTCTAGAACTAATAGCAAATAATTATTACAAGGGGATTATAGAAATTTATGGGATTATCGATAGAAGATCAAAATATTCTATAGTTTATGACCATTTACAATTTTTAATTTTTATTAATTTAATATTAATAATATTTAAAAAAAATTTAATTATAAAGTGATACAGCTAGAGTCATCAATTTATATTTATTAATTTTTCGCGCCTAATAATAAATATGAGTATTTCTACATTTTTGAAAAACTGACTTTTAAGTTTTAAACTTTTTACATACTTACGTTAAACATAAAACTTTAACAAATCTTAATACTTTATACGTCTTTGTATTATTGTAATGAATCGCGTATCTACAAACTAAAAATACATCCATTCGATCGAGCGAAGTATCTAAAAATAATTTATCTAAAATCTGTCAGTATTTTACAGAATCATTTATTTATAAATGAAAATAAAAGTGTCAAAAAATTGTCTGCATTAGTTGACAGAAAATTCACTATAACAATAAAACTTAATAGTAAAATATAAAATTAAGTTTTATCCAAAGTTATTAAACATCAATGCGCGGGCAGCCTTGCTGCTGAATATTTTAATTTGATCAATAGATAATTTTAACCAAAGTTATATTGTGTATTATAGAACAATAAAGAAATATCTATAATTATCTGAAACTATATCACATACTCAGAAGCAAATAAATATTTGGGTAACTTTGAAAAGGTTGATTCGAGTGAAGGATCTCAAACTTATTTTGTTGAACTGGACACAAATTCGAGGCAATACAGGCTTGATCTACGCAGCAATATATATGCTAATATCTTGTCTCCAACCGAGCGTAGTCGTAGGCATATAGATATAGTCAGTGCCACGCGTAGCGGCGTTCGACTCACCTGTCTTCCCGCAGCGTCTCGAACTTGAAATCATTCCACCGCGGCATGATTACGCTCTAGTTGCGTCGTGTAACGAGGGGCGCCGCACCGGTTGACACGCACCTCCTCCTGCCGGTAATTACTGGATCGCTTACACACACACACACGCGCGCACACTCTTTCCGTCAATAAAAACCTCGATTGACCACCCGCCCAGGACGACGTCACCTCGTCGCCGGCACTCGCGCCATCCCACTATACTCCGTATCGTCCGAGTGAGAGGATTCAACGCGAAGCGAGAGCCGAAGAGAGAGAGAGAGAGAGAGAGAGAGAGCGAAAGAGAGAGCGAGAGAGAGAGAGAGAATCGACCGCACGTAGTAAAGACCGCGCGCACAACTGTGCCCGCAAGTGCCGAATACCACCGGCCGCCAGTGCGCCCGAGCATCGCTCTTATACTCTATAATATAACTTCTGGGAACAAAAGGGATAATAGAGAGGGAAGCAGAGATGCTATATGCGCGCGTGGGAGCTCCGGTTTGGGCCCGTCGTCTATAGAGGCGTGTGGCCTGACGAACGCGCGAGTTCAAGGAGATTTGCCTCCAAACTTGATCATTGTCAACTTTTTTCACCGACATCGAACTTTTGCCTATTTTTATATGACTTTGCGAATTTTAATTAGCACGTTAAGATGTACAAAGATTCAAAAGTCCAGGATCGTGTACTTCCTATTTTTATATAACATTCGTAAAAAAGACCTTTCCAAGAGTTCTTGAAAATAAAAAACTTTTTTTACGCACGTTTATTTGTAATACACGCAATTTTAAAGTTGTAGTATAAAGACTACGTAATAAGATAAAACATTTTTTTATAAGCATCCTAAATTTTGAACTTTATAAAATCTAATAATACTATAATTATGTATAATATGTTCTCATGACTAAAAATAAAAATTTCATTAACTTATAAAATTATGTTATCGGCTTTCATTGCTAAAATATGGCCTATTGTCTGCACAGTATAAAGAAATTTATTGTATGCGCATTTAAGAATGGTAACGTTGTATTTTGCCGTCCCAATACAAACGCCAAAAATAATTTATTTGTGTAGGCCGGAGACCGAAGTTCCGACTGCCGCAGAGGCGTTGCGATACCCGCTAAGGATGTGTTTGAGGAGAAGGTTATTCTCGCGAATGAATACTCTCGATTCACCTTTAATAATCACTAACACTTTATTCAATCTAATATCTCATTTACGCTCCTCACGCGTAATTGCGCAATCCTGCGCCTCACAAGCGAGAGCCTTTCGGCTCTTCTGACAATTATGTGAGGAGTACGCGCTCACCGTCGCCGGGAACGCAGCTTCAACTCACCCGAGCCACACGGACTCCTAAGAGTCCAGGCGCGCTCGTCTCTCAATCGCGATACCGATGGCCGTAGCCAGAAAGAGATATACTCGCCTCCTGTCTTCTTCCTCGCTTCTGCCTCTGGCCTTCGTCGCGATGATGCCGTTGCGCTTCGTGCGGTGACGGCGTCAATGACCGCCGCTGCTGCGGACGGCGATGCCGGCCTCCTGCCTCCGGCGTTCCCCTTCTCTGGGTGGCAGGCCCAAAGTGTCGTTCCTGGTCTGACTGGCTCTCTCTCTCTCTCTCGCTCTCTCTCTCTCTTTTCTCTCTTTTTAGTAGTTTTATTATATTATACAATTGATATGTGATATGCGAAATATTCGTCTATTTTAATACTATCAAATTATTACTGTGATATTTTAAATTTTTATACTATGACATTTTATCTCGCTCAGCATTTATTCGCTCTCTTCGTATTTCTGCTGGAAATCGTTGTTATTTTTTTATAATGTATTCTACTAACAATGTATTTTAATTTTCTCCAAAAGCAAAGAAATTGTATCTATCTATCTATATATCTATATCTATTTATTCTCTCTCTCTCTCTCTCTCTCTCTCTCTCTCTCTCTCTCTCTCTCTCTCTCTCTCTCTCTCTCTCTCTTTCACTCTCTGCTCTTGGCTATTGTAAACATTTGGCTACGTTGTAAGTGCGCGAAAGTGACGGCCTTGGCGGAGAGACCGACTACGAGGATCGCCCATGCTGGCGATATCCTCATCACAGAATACAAAATAAAACTATTGATGAGTTTAAAATATTCATCAGGGTAAACGAACCGGAAAATCCACGACACCAGCTCATGCATAGCAAATGCATGGTTTGAACACATTGGAAATTATAGGAAGATCCAAGGACGGACTTCAGACGTTATATCATGTATGTAAATACACTTATCGTGAAGAGAAAAAAATTTTATAATTTTTTAGGTATAACAGAAAGCAATTTGGTATCGCCAACTCTCAATATATATCGTTACATTACAACCCCGTCTTGGTATTCATAGGTGCGAAAATTCGTAATATGTAAATTTAAAAGTTATTGTAACTTTAGATTCCACTTATTCATGAACTCCCTGATTCCAATGTTGGAATCAGGCAAGACCAATCGTGGACATGGTGTATTCCAATAATATTCTAATAATCGATTACCAAATTTCGGAATCCCCGAAGCCCAAATTTCTTTCCGTGTACTTGTGAAAACGTCCCATCTCAGCTCAACGTCAACACATGAAGCACCCGAGATGGGACGTTCTGACGCGCCGAGTCGAGATAGGACGTTTTTACGGGCTCGGCCGAGATAGGATCTTCTTGCTCCGGCGATATCGTCTATGAGTTTTATGTAAAGTACATTTCATATACTTATCATCAACATATATATATAGGCTGAACAATAAAGAGGCCAGGACTAAGCCCTTGATGTTGTGGTACAATTCAATTCGTTTTAATTTAATCTAATTCACTACCAATACGAGCTTAAAAATATTGCCTTTTATATTAATAGGTTGGATAGGTAAAATTGCTTTTATTGTTTGATAGAAGATTAGCCACCAATCGCAGTTCCAGAAAATTCTTAGAGTTTTAGAATTGCAGCAGTATCGTAATTAGATTTTTATCTATAACAATACACGATAAGTCCGTCATCTATATTGATTTGGGAAGTGCTGTCTGTATTGGACTACATGGTGTGAAACCTATTTGACGACGATTAAGCATGGTTTTAGTTGTCGAGAATTCCAACATTTGTTTGTGAACGAGCTTTTGTAAGGAAGCATAGCAATGACATAGAAATGAAAGTTCGCCGTGAAGGATTTGAGCAGCTGCACCAGATATTCTTTTATGATAGAAATATACTTGGAAACCAGACTTTGTAGAATGCCCCCAATGTATGTGAGGAGAAATAGAGAACCTCTACAGTAAAATTATTTAAATTAACAGGTTCAAATGAAAAAATATTCTGGTTGTCGAAATCAATAATTATTAGATGCTTGGGCCTTAAATAATATAATAATAGGTCATTCTGATTTTTATGGTTTCTATGTTCTTTCTTTTCGTAATGCAAAAAAGTCCCCGACGTATTTATTGTTTCCTGTTCTGTGACATAACAACTTCTCTAATAGCGGCCAGTTTTTTGTAAAGCTATATTATCTCTGCGGTAAAATTAGTGCTTCTGTTAGGATTATAGGTGAGACATTGCAGCATAGTCATGGCTTGTGATAATATCAACTGCGAAATCCTCCCATTCACTGTGAGCGAGATACTTAACTAAGTAACTCGGCAGTATTAATATTCACAGTAGGTTATGATCTTACAATATTGCTTTTCGGAGTCAAACGGCATTGTGACAGTTCTTCAGAAAAGTGTTGAAATCAAAGACTACGTAATGACGTAAATAACGGTCGACAAAAATATTGTTTATCTAAGTGACAAATGCAGAAGTGACGTGGATAGGGTTGTGCTGGTTGATACGTAGTGAAAGTTCATCAAGACGGTTGTGTACATTAAGAAAAAAGTTTAGTAAAAATTACAAGAATTCCGCGTAACAGAATTATATTACCTGAACTTGTGCCTAACATAATTTTTTACACTATAACAATTTTTTCTAAATAACTAGCAAAACTTTCTATGAAGTATGATAATCGTTACAAAACTACTTTTAATTTTCTAAACCTTTTTCTCAGTACACGAACTTGGAGTCATGACTGTCGAAGAGCAGATTGGAATCTCAATCGTCCATTATATTTTTATGGCTATAATCATTGCAATGTAGCCGTAAGTGCATTTAGCCATACAACATATTCTACGATGCCAGGCTTGTTAGTAGTTGAGTGAATTTGTAAACTGCACTGTATCCGTGAAACAACACCACTCCCAGTAATGTTGCGGTCTTCTCCGACAATACATGCACCTGTTTACTTGAATTATCTCTTTTGCTACAGATGATCCAATTTTTAATCAGATACTTTTTAATCAAATTGTGCAATCATTTGGTCTCCTCACCTAGACTATTTAATTAAAGATATTGAGAGTGTTCAACATAAAATGTTAAGATATTTATGTTACAAATCCTTCGAACCAATGAATTATAGAGACCATAACTATGAAACAGCTCTAAGAAAATTTAACGTTCCAATTAGTGCCGAACAGGTATTCAAATATATCGACCTCACAAGAGCAAACACTCTTACTCAATTTAAATTGCACATCTTAACTAACATAATCAACATATGATTCATGACACCATGATACTATTAAAATATTTTTACTGTGTACACACATAGCACATACATAGCATGTCCTATTTAGCTGTTTTATTTGAGACTAGAACTTATTGTACATAATGACTATTTGATGTTTATATTATTCGCACATGCTAAAGTAATTGGAAAAATGAAAGGTAGAATTTTGTATTGCAAACAATTTCTATTAAACATTAACAATGCCAATCAATATCTAATGTGCACATGAAACAATTGATGTACTCTTTAGAAAGACTACCGAATCTATAATTGAAGAGCTATTCTGAATAAGGGCATTTCTCTTACCTATGGGGTTTTCCATTAGAGAAACGCCCTTAAATTCCGAATAGCCCCTCAATTTTAAGTGAAACTTTTACATGGTATACTTTTATTTTTAAATCCCTATCTATCATAGCATGAGCTCATAATATTTTAAATATCATAGTATAAATTGATCTTTATATTAGAGGTCGGTTAGAAGTACATGTTTTCATTAAAGATTTTGGAAAATTGTCTTGTTGGTCTTCTGACAGTACTCCTACAATTTCGCAGCAGTATCAAGTATTGGCATATTTTAATCCAAACATTTTAAAATAAATTACGAATTGGAATAAAATTATTAATCTGCACTACATCGCGATAAATAGAATTATTATATAGAATAATTGAATTATTTAAAAAAAAGGCATCATTAACTAAATATTTCTAAATTTTTTTCAGACTGATCGCTCCATAGTCGATTTGGTTCAACTCAATATTGATGGTAATTGGCTAACACCGGGTAAGTTAAATAATTAATATTAATTTTCATGTGTCAAAATTATGTCTCATCTTTATTAGATGATCTAATAATCGACTATATTTTGTTAAGTAATATAAAAATATAACTTTTTTTAATAGTAAGTACTTTATATTCTTTAAAATAAATAAATTGGAAAAGAATACGGAGATAGTATATAATTTACTGTGTGCTGAAGAATCAATATTGTCCATACAAAGTTTTGGAATGTAACTGACGGATTGACATATTTTTGCATACAGAGAAAAACGATGAATCTAACCTTACGCAACTATAATGATATTTCTATTTTATGTTAATTTACTCTGTAACAAGGCTATACAATTATAATAACAACTGTGATTTTATGCAAATCTATATTGTAAATATGAGAATTCTATAAATTCATTAATTTATTATATGAATACTATTGAAGAGACAACGGGACCGTTTAATTCCAGTGTTGGATTAAGCTGCCCTCCTAAGAAAGAACGTCCTATCTCACAAAAATTTGAAATCGAGAATAGGACGGTTTAGCTTAGGAAAGGTGCTTTTTTTTGTAGATGGGACAAACTATTTTAGTGTTTTTTTACCAATTTAAAAAACATGTTGAGCCATTTTACATACGACAATAGTTGCACATTATATTTATATGCAAAAAAACTAAAAAAATTTTATAAAAATTTCAAATAACTTTAGAATCATTACTATAGGTATTATCATGAAAATCTATCTTTGTAAAAATCCCAAAAGATTAGCATATTTCGTAAGAAATTAATTCACAATACAATCTAGTAAATTTTACTATATTTCTAGCAAAATTTCTTATACATTGTGACAATCTCTCTGGTTTTTACAGTCTATTGTAGCTTTACACTAGCGAATAATGATTTTTGCAAAATTATGATTCTCACCGAACTATTTTTTCGGCGTAGCATACTATAAATGTGAAATGAAAGAAGAATAATTTCAGAGACGTGTAATTTTCAAGTCATTTTATTATACATAACATACTGTATTGTTGTACATTCAGACATTTGTCTCTTAAACGTCAACGCTTTGTCGTCAAAACTCCTGCAGCCCTTCGCTTAAATATACTTTTTGTATTTTTTTCACATAACATCGAGATCGTGACAGGTCACAGCGATAACAGTTACTGCAATGAGATGTTTGTTCCATCAACAGTATTACAAAGAGAGGCCCGAGTCAATTATGCATCGCGATGCTGGTAAAGCGGTTCGATTGATATTATTGACCATCGGCCGCGTCGGCCCTTAATTGACGATTACTCTCCCTCGCGTATGTACATGCGCGCGCGTGTGTGGATGTGTTGTGTATATATGTTTGTGTGTGTGATTCTGTGTATGTATATAAACACCTACATATATTATACACAAATACATACACGCGCGCGTTCATATACGCATTCCTTACAACAAGCGAGGAGTAGCGCAAAGAAGCCTATAGGAGAGCCGTCATTTTATGTTCTCTTCTTCGATTTTGTCTCACGCGCACGCATACGTATATACTTGTGCAAGTGTGCATTCAACAACGAAGCAACGAAGAAGCAAAATGATTGTGAGTTGAGAGATTTGTTGTCGTTTTACAGCGGCTCGTCTCCCTCTCTAATCGCCACATATAGCTCCGCGCGTTGCGTTCACGCGTGCTTTTTTCGCGAGTTCTATAATTGTCTATACTTCACCTAGATTTTACTGTATCTCATCGCGGTAATATCATGCGTCAAGTGTGACGTCGCACGTGCCGGAAAAAACGTCGATTATTATTTTATGGAAATGATGCTGATCTTTCCCGTGCAGTTGCCAGGTACATTTATCACTCACAATGCGCCTTTCTATTTTTTGCTGCAATGTAAAACCTGAAATATATCTATATAAATCATGAGTTTTTACTGGAATTTAATATTTTTCTTGAAAAAATGAACGAAACTTGTCGTTTAGGATCCAAAGAGAATTCATTCGCTATAAACTTAGCAAAACGATTGTTTATTATAGAGTAAACGAATCATCAAAGTAGTATACGTGTAAAAGATTGTCATGTATGCAGAATTTTGTGATTGTATGGAATATAGGATTGGATAATACCCGTTTACTATTTGGCTTTCTTTATTTAGGCACATACATTATTAGGCTAACTTCCATTCTATTATATTTAATTTTTCATATAATGTTAAAAATGAAATTTGATAGTAATATATCGTGAATCGTAATAGAGAATTTACAAAAATTAGTCGAAAAACAAGAAAAAAAAATAGATGACATGGACGCTAGGAAATTTAATTTAATTAAAATTATTAATGCATTTTATTAATATAATAATGTTTTATAGATCAATATTTAATAGAAAACTAGGATATATTGAGGAAATAAAGTCATTTAATTAATTGACATATGGTGTCACCCGTGATGCTTTCATTGTTCCGGTTTCTGTTCAACGTTTGAGAATTTATGAAAACATGATACAACAGTGAACGCTGTAATTATTATTCACATAATTTATAAACCTTTATTACAATAGAACATGTATATATACTATACCTCATGATAACAAATCCATTTGACATACACCGTAAATTATTAATGCGAACGTCAAAGGGGTTAATCGGTATACGAGACATAATTACACATAAGCAATTATGGAACGACAACTTATTTGTCGACGAAAATGTACAGTCCACAATAATAATTCCTATAGTATAAGAACAGCTATGATAACGCTTTTCAATTCGATTCTCGCATTCTGACATCGACACGCATCTGTACACAAAAGAATTTTTCAGGCTTTCTATACACCGAACTCGCGTCCGCCCTCGCATTGAATGAGCAACTATTTAAAAAATGTTTCGACCGACCAGACTTTTAATACCAATTACCTACATCTCGGGGCTATAGGTATCTCAAACATGCAGCCGACTCGGCGCTCTACGCACGAAACAACTCGCAACAATAGAAGCTTCAGAGAAACGAAAATTGAATTTAGTCGACGTTCCTGCGAGCTCTCTTGTTATATGGAAATAGAAAGAAAAAGAAGGAAAGTATGCGGGAATATGAGCGCGTCTCCCTGTTCCATACGTGTTCGTGTATATATAACATGCGAAACACGGTGGCGCGCCAATTTTTATGGCAGAAAAATATATATACACTACTCAAATCTCTTCTCGAAAAACTTCCATTATCCGCGCTCCCCTGTCCCGATGCGAGTGAAATATACACAGCCCGCTTGATTTTATCACTTTGCGATCCTGTTCGTATCCAGAAAAGGTATCCAAAAAAGAAAAAAAAAATTTTTTACGCAATAACACACGGCATTTGTTTGGTTCTTTACTATGTAAGAAAACTTCCATATATATAGGTATACAATATATCTATATATATGGAAGTTTTCTAAGAGTGTAGGTGTTTCAAAACATGAGAAAAATTGTGAACACACTTTATCTGTTGCCAAAATTTTTTGCCGACTAAATTCATCTCGAATATTTTATGCGATTTTTTCCCCTCCTCTTCAAACTCTGACATTTAGCCCACACCGATTGATTCAAAGTTTCAAAAAAGAAATAAAAACTAAAAAGAAAGAGCTTCAATTTGCTTTTTTGAACGATGTACAAAATGTTGGTTCCTTCAAACGTAGTTATATCTATCCACGATGGTATATTTTTCCAATTTTTTTCGAAAACCAATGCATTCTATTTATAATTGCAAGAGATGTCATGTACGAGAGTTGGTTATTATCGCATATATCTGGAAGCTAGAAGCTACTGAGCTAGGTAAAATTTATAGACGGGTAAATAAATTAGAGCATCTCTATATAACAACGTAATATCGCTTTTGGGCCTCTTTTTTTTACAATAATATCGATTTGCACATTTTGCCGGTCTATAATGGTCGATCGCTTGATACATTGATTGTTATCTAACGCCAATTCATCATTTGCTTTACAATTTTCGTTATTATGTAGAACACCAAATTCACTACTACATATGCAGACATAGTATAATAATTCTAAAATACACATTCTTTTTCAACGCAACAACTGATACATTATATATACATTCATCGAAGCAAACACTACTCCGCAACGTAGGCTCGCGTCAAAATAGTTCGAGATCCTATACGCAGACCCTAACACTGCTTGCTTTTATATATATGTATATATTTACATCGGACACTCATTGAGCTCACAACAAGAGGCTCGGAACGAGCAACTTATATCGCATAGCAAACATGCACACCGCGGGAGACACCACTCGAGTGCCGAGTCATTGATCCCTTCGATTGTAATTCTCCTTTCGCATGTATGCACACATCTCCAGGTACACTTATTACATATATATACACGCTTCTAATTACATAATCGCGCACTCGCGCGAGTTGAATCGTCGCCGACGACGACGAACGATCGATAAAGTTGAAACCTGCGACGTCGAGGGCTCGGGCTTATCTTATAACAAATGACATGGGAGAAAGAGAGACAGACAGTTTCGTATATAGACGCACACGTGTAGAGATCTATATATGTGTAATATACACACATTCGGAGCTCCAGGGGATAAAACGCCAGGTAAAATTGAAGCGCAGCTGGTGTATTACGTTGCTCGCGGGCGCGCGCGTCTTTGCAAAAGAATGGACATGCAGGGTTTGAGATATTCAAATTGAATTTTCGTCTATTTGGGAGTCAAAGGAATCTACTTAAAAGAATAGTGGCAGTATTCGTATAACGGAACTTTTATATTTCAACGAAAATGTTACTTTGAAAATTTGATCTGCGGCGCTGCTTTGCAACGGTGACTATGCGCCTTTGCGCGTCGTGCTTTTAGCCAAGAGAATGCAGTAAATGAACTATTGTACATTCTGGAGAGATTTAATATGCATCCGAGATTTACAGACAAAAGGCTCAACTTATAAATGTTTCAAACCTACTTCTAATAATATATATATATAAACTATCGGTATATTGATATATACTCATTAATAATTATATAATAAATTACGAGAATATAAAAATTTTCTACAAAGTAATTAACATGATTTAGAAATTTCAAAAATCTATTCGAAGGGTTGAAAGCGAAACTGACGATGCTTTGGTTAAAAAGTTTACATTACACATACTGCATTAAACAGATGGTCGCGGTTCTTTGGTATTTATAAAAGTCGTTAATAAATAAGATTAATCCAGAGCGAATATATGATATTATCGGCGCTTTCGCACGAGCCACTTTAAAATTGGGTAAAAAGGACAGACGAACTATTTCCATCTGTGCGCACACATCGAGGCGTATGAATTTAAGATGACTTTTTGTAGGGCCAAAGAGAGGAAAGAGGAGACGAGACTAGCGTACAAGGACAGAGACGGAAATGCAACAGGACGCGTGTAAAGTGTCGGTAGGTTGTCGTGTACGTGTATATTTTCGGCGCTATCATATTTATTACCTTAATTAAGAGCACCGCGGAGTCGGCACTCGACTGCCGGGCGACCGAATGGAAGTACAAAAATATAATTTCAGGATATGTCGATATATGACGGGCCGCGCGAGCCGACATTGGCCGCGTGGTCGTCTCAAAATATATTATAATATATATAGGAATGTGCCACAGTTATATATTTTCTTACTTTATTCACTTCTCCCTTTGTGTGTATATGCATTATTGTTATTGTTACCATTATTATTTTTATTGTATGCTTATTTATGACGTGAATACGCGCGATATGCTCGCGCGCACTGAGGAACGTTGTTGCTTTAGTATCCTGATAAATTAATAAACAATGCTCTCACTTTCGTTTAGCCGCTATCATTCGCATACACGCGCGATTCATTGATTGTACATGAAAACGCTTTCTTGCATCGTTTAAAAAACGTTCTTTGTTCATTCTATTTCTTACACTACTCTTAAGAAAATATTTCTTGTTCATATTCCTGTTCACGCAATTTTTTTTTTAACTTTTTAGATAAATACTTTTCAACCCAAATGATGGCAGATTTTTTTTGTTTTCAACTTTTTGATAGTAAAATAAAGAATTTTTAGACTAATTTGAACAAGATACATCACCTTTGTTATTATAAAAATATCCTTTCAAGGTACGACCTTTCGTTAAATACACTTCTTCTCTCTAATATCAGTTTTCGCCATTAGTAACTTCTATCCCAGTTTCAGAGCGTATAAGTTTACTTGTTTTCACATGGAGGTATAACGCAGGTCAAGTGTACAAAATTTTACAGAATTAAACCGCATACCTTACTTCAACAGTGTATAAAAGAAAAACGAATCTGATATCCCACATCATCTTGAAAAAGTAATATAAAACAGACAGAAACCACGATGAAAAAAAAAAAAATTTATGTATACGCCACACCCTTTGCCAGAATAATGGTACACTATAAAAATTATGGTATATGTATCAAAATATTTAGTAAACTTATATGGTGTGAGAAATACCAGCAGAGAACTCTACAATATCATCGAAAAAGTATAATACGTGCCAATAACATTAAACGTACCACTATTCTCCGTGTGTGCATATAAAAAAAACCTCTAAAAGCAACAGCAATCGAGTTAACAAGATCACAAGAAAAGTTTCTCTCAGTCGGACCCGAGAACAATATATCTCCCTATACAGCTATACATATGCACGACGTCAGCGGGGTGGTAGAGTACGGGCACAGGGGAACTTCCTTGTCTCTTCGCTTCGCGCGACGCGTCGCGTAGATTTCAGGGCGCGTGCGTGGGAGTGCGTTGCGGCATACGTATTATATAGACTAGTCGTTGCACGCGCGCGCGTGTGGGCAAACTCGCGAGCTTTTACAGCCAGGACTCTTGCGCCGACGGGCCGCGTAATTGGGTTTAGGATTTCGATGAGACTCGAATTTCCCCGCACCAGTGTGTGCGCGGTATAATTCGAGTCGCCGCACACGCGCGTGTGTCCGCCGTTGCCTGACCACTAAGTGTGGTCGTATAGCCCTTGATTTTTTTCCTTTAGCCGTCAACAGAGATTCTACACCGTGCGAAAATTGCCGATGCCAAGCGACAGATTTTAGATGCTAGATTCTCCCTAATTACGGCTGACACAGTGCGCGGGTCTGCGTGTAATGATGCCGCGCGCGGAAGTTATTATACTTATAGGCCTCGCAGGCACGCGCGCGTGGTTGCGCGCTGTCAGGCGCGCGCACCTCTCCGTCCCTTTGTGCTTTGACCATTCACCGTAAGCAAAAATCAATAATGAGTATTAAGAGTATACAATTGTGTGTATATTGCGCGATTGAGGATGGCTGCGTTTCCAATCTTTTCTTTTTCTTTGTAATATAATCTTAAAATAACTTTTACACGTAAGATGTACAGGAAGAAAGTAGTCCCTAACAAAAACGACTATACAATTTTCATTGACGACGAGCTCCGATGATTTTTCTTCATTGTTCCAGATTTGAAATTTATCGAGACGGTTTAAAAAGGCAATTTCTATCGGAGATTTCGCCTCGCCTATTATATATATATACATAAAACACGTGAAACTTAATGCACTTTGAAAGTACGCTTTGTAAGTGGCCAATTAAAATGGCACGGTTCAGAGAATCAGCGTGAAAGGCCGCAACTTTCATAAAGATATCCGGCAGCTTTCCTCCCACATCGACTGTACGCGCGCGTGCGCCCCTTTGTCCTTCTTCTTCGTGCGCCGCACTGACATATCCAAGAGCCTCAGTCAAAGTTCCGCGGCAGCGTCCCGCCAACTCAGATGAGAAAGAGGGCCGGACATAAGGAATATAACTCGGTGGGGGGTGTAGGGCCGGGAAAAGGAAGCGGTGAGAACCGCTGCTCTTTCGCGGCGCGCTCGAGGAAACGAGGACCGCGCTCTCCCCTTAGATCCAGACGGGCGCGGAGTGTCTGTAGCCGCCGCCGCCGCCGCCGCCGCCGCCGCCGCTGGTCTTCCTTATTCCCTCCTGCGGGAGTAGTAGTAGCAGCGCTGGCTAGGAGGAGGAGGAGGTGAGCAAGGGCCGCAGCTGGCTCGCCGCTTGCTCGCGGTCCGCCGCCGCCTCGACCTCGGCCTCGCGGACGATTCTCGATTTCCGGCGCGGCCGCCGCGCGCCCAATGCCGGCGCCTCCGCCGCCTCGTCCGCCCCGTCGTCGCCCTCGGTCTCTGCAATCAGAAGCGGCCCGTGCGCCGGGTTTATAGGAGGCGGCCCACAGGAATGGGAAAAATTAGTCGCGCTTTTTCTGCGGCTGAGAGAGGGAGAGAGAAATCATATAAGTTTCCGAGTCAATCAGTTGGAAGTCATTTTGACTTTGATAAAAAGAAAAAGAAGGAGAGGTTTATTATGTCTATTTTGATTCGTGCATGATTTTTCAACGCTTATATCTAACCGAAGTTACGAAAATCATGCCAAGTTTATGAAAGTCATTTTCTTTAGATTTCGGGAACTCTGGGGGCGGAGAAAAAAATAATATTAGGCAGTATCAAGTCCTCATTTCTTTGAAGGGATGATTGATCTATAAACTGCACCTGCTGTGCTTGTTTTTGATAAACTTCAAAGTATCAGTCGTCTAACTTGTCATCTGCACCTGGTGCTATTAGATTATTTCCTGTAGTGGATGTGATATATCGTTATGACATTTTTTACTATATTATGAAAATAAAACTTTATGCAGCAAATAAGAAAAACTCAAAGTATTTTACGATTTATAAATTATTTTATGAAATAATTACTATTAATTCAATAAAAGTCTCTTATGGAAAAGTAATATTTGACGTTTGATTGAATTTTTCAGTGACAAAATCTCTGTAAGCTAAAGAAAGTGCATTAACGCATTTTTCAAAGTTTATATTTACGCTTTCCATACTATCATTTACTTTCCTTCGAATGTTAACATTTTTCACAGGGCTCTTTTAAGTAGATTTCCATGTTGGTGAAGAGTTTACGCATTTCATAAACATTACTCAGAGTTCTTTGCTTATCCAAATATCTAGTTTAATAAAGATACATTTTTTTGAATGATATAAATTGACAAAGTAGTCCGAAAGTATATTTAGAACACAAAAAACTTTGAAATATTTTCTGTTTTAATTAATTTGTCTGCTATGCGCGTGTGGTTATATAAACAACGGATATTAATCTCTGCATTTTGAATAATGTTTTGAAGCTCAGAAAGGATTTTTTAAATTCATCAATTTTGTTGTTGTTTAATCATAAACATTCGATTTAACTAACGCTGTCAAATACATTTGAAAATGCTTTCAATCACCTACATTATCTGTTTTTTTTTTCTTAAATTAACGTAACTTTTGTCTCTCGTTTATTTTTAAGAAATATATTCCTTTTCTTCTATTTTATATCTTTATAGCACTGCGTGACTTAAGACCGCACTTAAGACACGCCTTTTCGTGCGGTAAGACACGGTAAGTCGTGTCGGCGGACTTAAGGCCCGCAGATACTATAAAATATTGTACGATACGTGTGCCTTAAACGACAATTTCTGTCACGGTATTAGCACCCTCGCTGCGCTCGGGCGCATAACTCGCCGTGCTAGAAAGTGCCACTTACCGCACTTGCATCGTAATATACTATTATACCACTCTAACCTCCCAATCATAGCTTTAATATGATTATTCGGTTCTCCTGGTATAAAATACGGTTCAAAACTGGTGCGTAAGAAGATTTTTAGCTCATGTGACATTTCGGCGTCACTTGTGCGAAAAACATCACATGAGCTAAATAATCATCTTGCGCGTCCGCGTCGAAATGTACTATTACAATTATTTTATTTTTAAATTGCTAAAAGCTGTTAAATTTCGCAGAGATTATTTTAATTTTTAAAGATGAATTTTTATTAATTAAAAAACGGTATTTTCGTCGTCGAAAAAACAACCGTAAAAAAATTAACGGCTTATTATGAAATTTCGCCCAGAAGTAGCGATTTTGTCTTTTCAAAGGCAATATATCCTCAACGGAATCCATTTATTACGTTCAAAGATGACTGAGGTTGAATTTATTTATTTTTTCCATGTTTTCGTGTAGATGACTGTTGTACAGAAATTTGAAAAAAGTAAAACATTTAGCTCTTTTCACGAATCATCTTATTATTATAAAATTACGAATTATACATTTTAATTTAAACATTTTTTTACACAATATTCTGTTTTTTAATTGCCAGTTGCACGTAAGATTGGAATAAAACAGCAACAAATGAATTCCTTATTAGTTGCGCGATCACTGTTATTTTAGACTACTTGAATGATAATATCGCGTAATATATCTATACCTAAAGAATGATGCTCACCTATCGTTTCCCCAATGGGATGCATGACGAGGCCGTCGTCGGTGGAT
>JAPYZP010003579.1:0-14721 GCA_030522985.1 Torymus sinensis | reverse complement strand
TTAAAAAAAGAAAAAGCTTTGTTACAGTAATTTTTTGCGTTGTACGCACATTATAAACAGCAGTTCGAAATGAATTTCACGCGCGTCATGGTAGATTATTCTTGGATTTTATATTTTCCAAGTAATAACTGGCATAAACATTTAATCCATTTCTAGCGTAATCAGTTATAAAACGATCAGCGTAATATATTACAAAAATATTTGCAAGCATTTAATTACGCAACTGTATACATACGGCCCAAAAATAAATGTCCAACGTAATGCAAAAGAAGTTAACGAACGCTTTTTCAGAAGTAAATAAAAGCATTTACATAACGCAAAACAATCAACAAAGTGGCTAATCATATATAAAAACAAGGCTAAGACCTACACACACGCAGTCGCATCAAAACTTTATTTTTAGCCCCGTATTATATATATCCTGCACTTTATAATTATCAGACACACACACACGCATGCACGTGCGCGAAAAATCTTACAAAAAAGTGCACTACCCGCTAATTGAGGCTCACAATGGCGCTGTACCTTCCGCGCGCGCTTTTATCCCCGAGGAGAACAAGCGGCTTTTACGGGGAATTTCATAAAATTAAACGCAAGCATGAAGCGACGGGCCCCGTAATGAAGAGAAGGAGGAGGCAGGCGCATAGCAGACGAGAACCGTTCTCGCTCCCATCCTTTCCCCCTAATTAGTGCAATTGGCTAATTGGTCCAATTGAGAAAAGTTCCCGGGAGGAATTGAGATCGGGATTTGTAGATAGCCAAGCGCGAGTGGAGAGAGACTCGGGGGCGAGTGTGCGACGGCAGGGTTTTGGTCACGAGAGATACTTAATTGAAAGTGCATCTTCGCCGCGGGAGGATGGAGAGTTTTGGCGGGTGAACTTAGCTGAGGGAATATTTTGATTTTTCGTTGCAGAGATCACACTAATACTATAATACACTCTTTAAAAACGTACGATTTTCTCGTTCAGTATGTGCTGCATTTTGTCTAAAGTATAATACGCAAAACAAAAATAAAATTTAATATTTAAAAATTATGCATGTATCTTTGTTTCCTTTCACATTTTTAAAGCCGGTTTTAATTTAAATTTCCGGTAAAAATGTCATTTATTATCGTTCACAGCCATCGTCAAAAATCCTTTATTAACTTGGCGTTAAATTCAAATTACAATTGACACTTTAGACTTCTGAATACTTAGTTTCATTTACTTTATAATCAGGGGCATAATTTTATTTGTATACGCCTCACATGAATACAAAATTAACCATATTCTTTCATTTTCAGACTAAAAAAAGCTCATGAAATACACGACAATTTTAATCAGCTAAAAAGCTCATTAACACGAAATTCCAATAAAAAGTACAAAATTATTATTCCTCGTCCTCTCTATTATTATTATTTCTTTTAATTCCGCCAATGTCACGGCCATTCCAATAACCATCATATACATTATCATCCACTAAATTACCAACCGCCTCGTTTTATCAGTTCAAAAACAAACAAAACGAACGAAAACAATAAAAATATATCGCAGCTTTTCGCCAATCCGCTGCCACCACTACACGCGCAATTTCCTCGACTCGTAAAAACAAAGAGCCAGATCAATAAACAAAACGCGTCGGCCTGCCTGCAGTGTGTGACACTCTCCTCCGCAACTCTTGCATCATGCAATATATTCTCGCTGCTGCTGCTGCTGCTCTCTGCAGGTTGCAACGTGTTTCCTCCTCCTCTCGCGCCGATATAACGGCTCCCGTCGGAACTGCGACGCTTCTTTTTTTTCTTGTCTTTTCTTTTCACGTTCATTGTCCAGCCGAGGAGAGAGAAAGACTCGCGCGCGCGCAGGTATATAACGCCGTTATCGCGGAACGCGCGCGCGCGCGGCTTATCGCTCTCTCTCGCTCTCTCGGCCGCAGCCCAGTTCGACAAACAAGCGCGCGTTTCTTTCTGTGCTGCTCTCGCAGAGTGGAAGTATATATATAGGAGGGTCGAGTCCTTTTTTCCGCCAGATTTTTCGGTGATGTTATCGGCTGTGTGTGGGCCTCTTTGTGTGTGTGTGTGTTTGTCTTCCAAGTCAATTGGGACGTGTCGGGAATGAAGCGAGACTTTTTCGGTTTAATTTTTATTTTATTTTTCTTTTTAATGGAAGTTTGTTTGAAAGTTTTCGGAGAGAGTGGCATTGTTGATAATGTATTTCAATTTTAAATAAACGAGCGTAAGATAAATATTCAAAAAGTGAATTACGTTCGTTTGACTGCTATGTCTTTGCCGTTAAAAAAAAGTATTAAAAATCAATACGAAAACATTCACAACTTATACGTGCCATATATTATTTTTTTTTGCTAAAAAGTTTGAATTATTTGTTATGCCAAACATATATATTTTTTAATAAGTAATTGAGTATAATTATCAAAATAGTTATTGTTTCAAGTGCGACTAAAAATTTACATTTTTATTATATTGAAAAAATAAACGCGGTAAGTTGGAAAATACTGAAAAATAATTGACGTCAAAGGCTCTCATAATAAATATACGAGAATTGTATTCTCAATCGAACGATTCTCCGACAAAAATGAAGGTACATTAACTGTTATTTAACATTGACCAATGACACTTATACTCAAGGAAAAGCAACTATTTCATAAAAAGTATACGCCATTATACTTGATATTCAAAGCGCTATACTACCGCGGCATTGCAATACAAAGCGCCGCTTTATCCCAACCGCGCCAATTCCTCCGATGCCCATTTCCTCGGTGGAAAAAAAAAATTTAATAAACTCCGCCACCCACGCGCCTGCAATGGGAGAAAAAGAGGCCGAACCGCTTCGATAATGTCTCTCTCCACCCCCTGGTAATAAACCGCTCGGAGAAATTATACGCGCGACAATATCCCCGCCACGGGATTAAAGCACCGCCACCCGACTTTACAGCTCGCCACGCGCGCATCTCCTTCGAAGACCGTAAAACGTACGTTATCGAGGCGCACGCGCGATCTAAATTCCAAGCGGTCGGTATGTGGAAAGTAAGTACTTACTCGCCGCACGTAGCCGCGGCGGCAACGAGCTATCCGGAAACGTGTGTATAGAGGAGAGCAAAACACGCGCCGTGCGCGGCGTGTATATACTGGGTGTCGGGTTCGAGAGTGGCAAGAGTACTATATATACGGCGGATCGCAGAGGTTGCGCGCGGGAGGCAAAGTGCCAGAGAGTGATAATGAACTTTTCCGATGTTTACGGCCGAGAGAGGATGGCAGAAGGCTTCTTTTTTCGTGTGGGAAATTCGTGAGGGGGATTTTGTGTATTTTCTTATATTGTTTTGAAACAGTTATATGTACTTCTGATATGAGAAAATTAATTGGCATACTATTGTATATATTGTCTTTTTATTTATCGAGGAAGGAAACCGTATATTTCAATGTAATACTTGAATTATTAAACGAGAATTAAGCATGATAATTTTATTAAAATATTAAACTAAAATATACGAAGCGAGAATTTTTTATATTTCAGCCATAATATACCACTCGGTGGAACAAAAGCGACCAAGGTACATATATTATCGACGAATATCCGCTTCGAGGAAAATTTCAGGAAAATAAGAGTCTCGCCACTATCTATTAGATAATCATGATAATCTGATTACAGACTGTAGGAAAACTGGGTGGTAACAGATAACGGCTAAAAACACAGGCTTCACCTTGAATTTAACATATTTACGATTTTACTTGAAACTAATTGGTGGAAAAATAATTTTAAAAAATGTAACGTTAATTTTAGTTTAAGAACTTCTAGTTATACTCGTTTTTAATTGCGTAAAACTTTTTTCAGTTGATAATTTACGATTGAAAACAAAAAAAAAACAATTTTCAACGCTTTTAAACATTAAACTGAATTTGCAAAAAAATATTTGCTACTGCTATACTTTAAATACTCAAGTGTTTTAAAAACGTATAAATATTTTTTATCAAAATATTTTCCAAAAAATTTCAAACATCCCGTTTAAAGAAAAAGTATTCAAATTAAATTCACCACCGCAGCTCAACGTATACAGAAAAACGAAACGCCCAAAAGCCTTTCCGCTCTCGAAACTTCAAAAGCCGCCTCGACGACTTTATTTACTACTTATACGGCCCACCGCGGCTGCATCCATCAAACCCGCGACTTTTTCGTCCCCCGAACTCGGGCACTTTATATCCTCCCATATAACATCTATAATATACTTCGCCAGGTTTTATATATATACGGCTCTCGGCGCGCATTACGACCGGAATTCGGAGGCTGACGGGCGCCGTCGTGACTGCGCGTATTTTGTTCAACTACACACACGCTCCTGCGCGGCTTTATTATCGCTAATTGTCGCGTGTACGTATTATATATATCGTATACACGCGCGTGCGCACGGTACTTACCACTTTGTTTGTCGCGCGAGGGGCTCGCGTGAGAAAAAACGCTTCACCGGTTGTTTATACGCCTCGACCCACGCGTCGTCGTCGTTGTCCTCGCAATTCGAGGAAATAAAAAGATTCGGAAAAATTATTATTGCGCGGAGAAAGCTCGGTGTGTATTGTTTTCCCACGTGTATATACGTGTACATTTGCGAATGGCGCGGATATATGCGAGGATTATGGATCGACTCGCGTGTTTTATTGCGGGCCATAAAACGAACCAATTTTGATAAGATAGCACGGCGTTTTGGTCTTGTATAAATATTTCGAGTTAATGCGGCCAATATATGTTGCTAATAATAAAGACTGAGAAAGATATATAAAATGTATTATTCTGAAAGCTTTGGAATTATGGTTTTCTTTCTTTTTCGTAGTTTGTCTCAGAAATTATTTATTTTTGACGAAAAGTTGGACGTTATACAGACGCAGTTATACAAAGGAATATACGAAATATCTATTTATAATCTATGTTTTAGTATCTTTATGATGAACTTGGACTAATTTTAACGGGAAGTGCCGAACGAGCGCGCTGAAACTAATAAAAAAAAATATCTGTAAACCTAAATAACCATTACCTTCGCTCCATACGATAATTATACATAAACCACATTAATACATTTACCAAAGTTACATAACGTCATTATTCTTCGGCACGAAACTCATTGCCTTTGAAGTCGCGCTAAACCTCGTAGAAAAAAATTTTCACGAAAACTGTGTCATCGTTGCTCAACCGCGTGAGATCGATTATATTCCGGGCAAAATGGCAAAAACAGCTTCTTCTTCCGGTGCCGCCGCCGCGCGCTTTATTTATATATCTCCCCGCGCCGCCTCCTATCAGCGCTGTATACAACCGAAATACATGTCCCGATATATAAATCGCACATACTTCGGACCCCGCCATCACGGTATTTCCAAAACACGCGTCTTTCGGGCGAACGTTATCTCAGTATAGCATTATTATCTCTCTCTCACTCACTCCTCGATAGCGAGTTTCTCGCGACAGATCTATCCACTCTATTATTTTTTCGATGAATCATCGCTTGAGCGTTGCACAATACACATCCACAGTGCTATATGTATACGCATACACAGCTCTGCCGCCTATTCGCAACATCCGGCGCCAGAATTTTTAGCCGTCGCTTATGTATATGCGGAACAATACTTATAGCGCGCGTCGCGAGTTGGATTCCTCGGAAGTCGTTGCTGCCCGATGACTTTGGTCGCCAAAGAGACGATGACTCAAGGAAGTTTTTGCGGGTGTATATCGCGTTGAATATATGATATAATTGCGAAAATTAAAGCGCGGTTCCGGGAAATTTTAGCTGACTCGTGTGGATTTTCGCTGGCTGCTTGTATAAACGAACGATGAAGATGCATTTGTATCGTGCTCGCATTATCACCTTTTTTCGTTTTTAGGAAAATACGGTTTGCGATGGTACATGTTATGATTATCAAATCGTTGTTCGTTACGTGCTTTAAATATATAGTTCTTAGTGAACTGCGCTTTTTAACTTGTAATCTATACTTATACCTGAACTGTTTCTTCGAACCACTCGAGCGAAATCGTGTCAAATGAATTGATGGATCGATATTTGGAGTCCTCCCAAGTTTTAACAACTTGTCATTGACACAAAAGCAGAGTAGAATCGTATCGGTTGAAAAATGTCGCTTTGATTCGCTTTCATTGATAGAAGATTTAACCTATAAATATATATTTCGAAGGTTGCACAAAATATTTTTTTCTTTTTTTTTTGTTAATTCTTAAGATTGAACGTTTATTGATACATTAAAATGATACAATCAGTTGAGTATACAAGTAAATGTTTTATTCTATTATATGCATATATTTTTCACAAATCAATATCGCAAACGAAGTCTTCTTTTTAAAAAAAACAATTTACAAAAATACACCAGTTGCACCGCGATCTTATACTCCCCTCAATGAAAACCTATTAACTATTTTTCGTTCGTCCTAAACCCGCGCCCGTCTCATTTTACGACTTCCTCTGGGAATTTCGACATTCCGCCCACTCTCCGTGAAGAGAGAGAGAAAAAAAGTCAAAGCCACCCACAATAAAACACCACTACTTTATCAACCTCGAGCGAAGAAGAGCAAAAAGGAAAGAAACAACAAATCTCATCCCGATCAGCACTCGCGAAGCAGCATCAGCATCCACCTCCTCATCTAATATCGCTTATACATTCCATCGCGCGTCGGCTTCTTGGAATTCCGCATAATTTTCTCTCTCCCTCTCGCGCACATATGTATATATATATACGCAGCACACAGGCTCGGGCGCGCACGCACACATCCGATAACCGGAAAGAGCGGCGGCGATCGGAATTTTGGTAGCCGGCCAACCGCTCTGCACTCTCTCTCTCTTTCTCGAGCCTTGACGCCGGGTTGAGGACGACCGGCTCTCTCTCTCTCTAGAGTGCACGAATGTATATAGAGCCTTGTGCCGTCTTTGTGCGTGTAGCCTCGAAATCGCCGGAGGAGGCAAGAGTTTTCCGTACCGGGAGCTACGGAGATCGTCTATTATCGCGCTCTCGTGCGTATTTTTCCATCCTGTTTCAATTTCTTCCTTTTGGGATTGGATGACGGGGGGAAGCTTTGCGCGCGCGCGCGGGTAGATGATTATTGCGTGCTGGTAAGTGGCGTGGTGGAGGCGCGCTGGTTTGGATAAACGCTGGTTTCGAACGAGCGATCGGAATTATATATACGCCCGAGAGTGCAGGTGTATGGATGTGGGTAACCGTGTGATTGAGTTTTCAGATATTTTTCTTTTTAAATTGTAGATTGTACGTGAATACTTAATGCGTATTCTGGAAATGCAATTTTTTTTCAAACTACGTTGTGAACTGCGTGTCATAAGTTAAAAGATCATCAATCTAAGTGGCCCGACGTATCCTGACGCGCATCGTCGCCATGCTCATTAAGAATAAAAAATAAGTGGGTCAAGAAACAATAAAAAAATTGGCTATAGTTGTATTACCATAGTGTACGGTAAAATGTTATCATATTACTTGTTAATATTTTGAGGTTATATAGCACGTGGAATAAAAAAAAATTCGTAATTATACTTTAACAATTTCGATTTAGCAATTCGTTGCGGTTACGTTAGGAATAATGAAATTAATTTCAAACTGATCTTTAGGTATACAATAAACTTTCTACAATGTCACTTATAACTATGAATAAAATATAGGATTCTATATTTCACATCCTCATAAATTTATATTCGCATTTTAAAACATTTGAATCGCTCTCTTATTTCAAAAAATTCAAACGATAGAAGCGACAAATCTTATTTTAATCACATATTTTAAGCTGCCGAATCTAGTACATTCACATACGAAAACATTTATGAAATTTCTGCTTGACGATTACATTCGAAATCAAAGTAGAACAATAATAACACTTTTCATCAAATAATTCACCAACACATCCTGTATATACACATGATATCGGGTAAAAAAAAAATTTAACAATTCCAAACGCCCGCGTAATCGCATGAACTATACCGAGCATCAAAGGAACGCGCGCCGCCGCCATCGAGATCTCAGACTCCGCGAGGAGCATAATCAGCGCGACCGCAGAAACAAAACAGCCGCGGCGCGTCTGCGCGACAATTAATTTACAATTGCAAAACGCGAGTATAAGTAAAAGCGCCGCCGCTGCGAGGAATATTTTCAAGGCTCGCGCGGTGTAAGTACACATCACGCGTAATCTCGACTCGTACATACACACACACGGCGCGCGCAAGCTCCTTTTTTCCTCTCCGCGCGAATGACACACTTCTCCGCGAGATTCTTCTTCCCCGCACGTGCCTTTCTTTCCTCTCTTTCTCCCACACGCGCACGCGTGCATATACGTATCCGTGTGTGCATGTTTCGCAATCGCCCGCTATACTCTCTCGCGATATTATTTTTAGAACGCCGCGGTTCGCGCGAGCGAGCGTGCGGGTGTGCGCGCTATCTCTCGCGGCGTTTTGTCCTTTATAGCGAGCGCCGATAATAATTGCCCTGCGGCTTGAAAAATCGTTCGAGGGTATATACATCGCGATGTTGGTACGTGTGTGTGTGTGTGGTTTTAACCGTTGGAGAAAGACAAATGGAGAGAAAAGAGATGTGGGTGAGCGGCGAAATAAATAAAAGTGGGATTGTAGCCTCGATTGCTGCGTTGCTGTGTGTTTCAGGTTTTGTTTGGTATAAAGATGTAAGAATGGGGTTTTTTTTTGTAAATAAGTCGATTTCAAATTAGCGGGTCGTTTTCTGTAATAATAAGGAAATTGTATAAAAGTATATCAGACTTTTTACGCAATGTATCGCTATTTTTAGAGCGATTAAGAGCAACCTGTGTGTTGTACAACTGCTAAATAAAATAAAAGAACTAAATTATAAAAAAAAAAGATATATTCTTTGGACTGTTGCATAAAAAATTGCAATAATCCACGCGCGCGTTCTAAGAAGAAATTTTGAACTCGCCGCGTAACAGCGATGTTGAAATTTATGCAAATAAGCTTTTTAACGTAAGTGCAAAAATACGAATTTATCATCGTTACACGGGAGAGTATCAAAACAACCTTGTCCTTTTTCTTTAACGGCGGTAGTTTTCAGTGTTCTACATTTAATTTTATGACGCAGTGCTTCTTCATTTGCGTTAATTTGCACCGCTAATTAATTGTGTTTAGCGCACTGATATTTATCATTTTGATGACCGAATTCAATTCACCTAGTCCCCAACTTCACGGAAGACGCACAAAGTTGGATTATGAATATGCTAATGGATTTAAAACATGTAAAATTATGCTGTGGATGAAAGAAAATTTGAAAAATGACCTGTAACTTTGTATTTGAGTGTCCTTACAGATTTCAACTTGCATACTTTCAAGTATATGTTCGTAGAACTTCTCTCAATTGCTTAATTTTGTGAAAGTTAACTTTGTAAATAAACTCGCTTGAACAATATCTTAAACATTAAAAAGTTCCTTCATGTTTCCGCAAATATAAAACAATTTGCCCACTATAATTAGTTTTTAAAATCCGAAAAGTAACCTTGAACATAATATAAGGTAACTTGGGATAATTCGGCCACCTTAAGCGGAATATTTTTTTTCTCCTTCGGTAAATGCGTTGGAACAAAATTGTAAAAAAGACTTTAAAGTATACTAAATATACTACCAAGAAAAAAATTGGGAACGCCCCAAATCTGATATTGGATTTGTAGGGTGCAAAAGTGTAAAATGTGTGTTTTGGCCAAATTACCTGACATGTCATCCAATTCGGCCAATATTGAAAAAAATAGAATAAATTAAGTCATAAACGGTAAAAATTAATATAAACTATGTATAACTTGTATTGAATTATTAATAGGAGTTAACTCCTATAAATAATTCTTAGTATAAAGGTCTAATGGAATTCATTTTGTCATTATAATGCATTCTATAAGTGATTTTGAAATTCTATATATAAACGAAAAATTCATTTTGATCAATGAAATTGATTATTTCTAACAATATTTTTAAAGCTTCTTCTGAGAAAAAAGACACATAAATGACTTCGTGAAAGTAATACGAATTTCATACCTTCTTATATTTAATAGATCACATTTTCTTTACAGATTGTCTGAATTAGGTGAATTATAGACGCGAAAGTATTTTGTTCCTCCAAAATAGAAAAAAAATTATTTTTAATATTACTTCCATACTAATTTCAAGGAAAAAGCCTCACCTCTCTGCCCGTATCACTTCCAATTAGGTTTTTCAACTTATATTTGGACTATAAACGAAATACTTGCTTTTTTGACTTTATAAGACGCCCGTAGTGATCATTTTTAAACAATTAAAAACTGTATACAAAACGTATACGATATCTATTATTTAAGCTTTTGGATAAGTGCAGATAGTGAACTAGAAAAATGGCCGAATTAGCGAAGTGTCCGAATTACCCCGACTTACCTTACATATTTTTTTAAAGTACAACCCCAACACAGTTGAAAATGGAGTATGTTATGAACGCAAACTTTTTGTCAGAAATTGTACCCATCAAAATTAGTTCCTGCGCATGTATAATAATTAAGATCATAATTATCTTAATGCATTATATTAATTGGTTTATCCATACATACCGAACAAAATTTTCTACTCTACTATTAATATTAAATAATCAAACCCAAACGCCATTATACAAACATCACAACATTTCAATCCGAAACCCACTTTCACCTCCCGTCCACATAAAAACCAAAACTCTCTTTCCCCACCCTTTTAAAAGCAATAAACAGCAATCCCAACCCCTTTCCGACCCGTCTCACCTCCTCGAAACCCCTCAAAAAGAAAAACATCCAACAATTAAACACTCAGACGAACCAATATTTACACCGCGCCCGCGCGCAAAACGGAGAAACGAAAACATCTTATGCAGCGGGCGCGTCTCGCGGGCTAATTCGTTTGAAAAGCCCTCGTGTGCCGCCGCCACCACCACCGCGATCATTATGCACCCCTCTTTCAAGTGAGAGAGACGCTGATATTACGGTCCCCCCCTCTATGTCGGTTTTCGCTTACTGTGTATTTTTCTATTTCATCGACATGCGGGTGCAGCAGGCAGGCAGGCAGGCAGGCAGGCATATGGGAAGGAGGCCGCTCGCGATGGCTGCGGGGCGACGGAGGCGTTTGGCTGCGGCTCTCTCGCTGTAATTTGAGTTTTAGCAAATACGTTTTAGCGTGATTAAAGTCGAGGAAAGCCGTCGGGGCGCTTTGAAACATTAGACGCGCCGCGGTGGTGGTGGAAAAATGGAATATGTCAAAGTCGTTGGCTCGGCGCTATTGTTGGTTTTAAGAAGAAGTATAGTGTAGACATTTTTTTATCGATCTATATTTTCTATACCTAAAAAATTTAAGGAAATATTTATATATAGATTTTAAGATGAAAAATTGTAATTTCTATATATACAAATAAATGTTGAACCTAATTTATGCGAAGTAAATCAGAATCAGACTAGGAAGTTTTAATATTAATATACTATACTATAACCGTTAATATTTTCAATATGTTGTTATAATTTTTATACTAGCGAAAACATGTTAATGTTCTAACGTCAGCTGTTTCTTCGAGTGTATCCTAATTTAATAATTAATTTTTGCTCAAATTTATGACACTACATGGTTTATTTAAAAGAAAATAATTTGAGTAAAAAAACAAACTGTAGGCGTCTACGTCAATGTTAGTAAATTCAGAAAAACGAAATTTGTTTAAGTAATGTGAGCCCATTTAGTCGCTAAGCCCGGTTACTCCTTAGCCTCCGTATGTCACGTCTGTGACCAAAACCTGCCTTCGGGCGATCCCACGCCGTACGGTAAGTAATTGGAGATCTCAATACCTCCCTATATTTAACCTTATCAAGCACTTAGAGACTTGAAAAAATTTCTTATACCCATCCCAAAAGCAAACTTCAAAACTCTTAACATATTAATTAAAACTTCATCTCGCATAAACAATCGAGCCAACAAACATTTTCCAGTCGCAGCTGCCACTTGCAAGCAAAATGTATACATGCACCCACCAGACGCGTAATACCGAAGCACAAAGCTCTCGAGGAAAAAAAATACGGCGCGTCTTATGTAACTTGCAACAGACCGTCGATTCATCGCGAGCGGGAAACCGCCGTATGTAACATATTTTATTGCGCGCTTTCGAAACGAGCCGCCATCGCGTTATCGAGCTTTATATTGATATTTTACGCGCGCATTATACGTGCGCTCGAGTGAATTTTCGGGGCGCCTCGATTGCGAAAAAGTCGTTACACGATCAGCAAGCAAAAAAGCCGCCGTCAAGAGGTTTATTGGCGATAAAAGGCGCCGAATCTTCATTGTCCGCGGGCTATATTGCCGTTATATTGGTCGTGGAAAAGTTCGTGGTCTCAGTTTATACTTTCAAGGAAAGTCGCGCGCGCTCGCGTATATAGTGGGTTCGAAAGAAGTGGTTTATTTGTCGTAAATTAATCGTGTTGTGAAAAAGAGAAAATCAATGATATTGGGTACATTTGAATATGTTACAGAGAATTCGTTGAAAAATTACTCTAAATTATACTTGAAAGATATATATGCTTTAGCATGTAGCAAGACTTGTGCAACATATATATACATTCTTTAACAATCTTGTTTTCTAAGTTAGATGCTGTAAACATAACAAGAAACGTTTAAATGTGTTTTTAAGAAATTGTTGTTATACACAAAGTTTCTCTCTCCTGGGAAACAAAAGAAATGATAATCAATAAACAGAATATTTTCTTTTTAGTATTATAGAGCGCAGGAAATCCGGTGAACTGAGTATAAGACAAAACGGAGTAAGTATAAAGATATGAATATGAATAATGAACGTACGTGTCATTATTTGTACTTATTGTCCGGTAAAGATAAAATATTTTTTCCTAACATCGAACACGAAATCCAAGTTTGTATAACCCACAAATTAGCGTCCAATTTGGAATCTTGTGTCCTTTAATCGAAGCGACTGCTATTGTCTATTGAGAAGTATTCTATTATGTACCTACACTGTGTTATTTTTTTACGAGACCTGCACCATATGTCGATCGATTCCGTGCTTATTTCCATCGATGGTATACGTGAGTGATTTGGAACATTAGTCAGAAAAATACATCATCAAAAGTTTTTATAATTTAATTTATTGGCTCTTCTCTATATATAAGGTTGAATAAGTTATAATTAAAATATGTCATTCCGTCTTGCTTTTCTAAAAAAAAATTCATATTTTGTAATATACGCCGGTATAATGTAATATTTTGAATTATAATGAAAATCAATTATACATGTTTAGCGTTGTATATACAATTTTTTCTCTTTACAAAATATTAATATCAAATTACATTCGTTTGTATTCAAAAGCTTTATTTTTCATAATAACCAATACATCTAAAAAAACTGAGTAACTACGTCTCCGCGCCTTGTACAACAACATAAAACAGCATTATCGAACACCTCATTGAATTCGCTTCGAAAGCCCGTCGAATTAATAGAAATTCATTTACAAACGACAGAACATTATACTCCGTCAATTTCCAAACCACAAAACAAATTCATCACTTCCATCCTTTCCACACAACGACACGTCTCTCAATCCAACCAACATTAAAATTCATATAAAAAAAAACACCTATATATTCTCGCATCCGATGACAATCGATCAATGATGAGCATCGCCTCGAGAGTGTGTAATATTAGTGTAGGTCCACGCGCCGAAACTATCAATGCCGCTTACGTAAACGCGACGTGTCCCTCTATGACGTCCGTACACTCGATCAAAAAAAAACACACACATTTCGAATCGAATAAAAAACCTATTCCGAGGCGCGCGTGCGCTCGCAAACAACCGCTGCAGCGCGGCGCGGCGGTAGAAAAATAAGTAAAGACCGGTGCGGCGCGTCGGGGATTTTGCGCGTGTGCGATGTGTGGTATATAACCTCGCGCGCGATGCTGCTAAATCGGTCGGCGGCGGCAGCAGCGAAGGTCGACACGTGAACGGTTCTCTTCGAGTCTTAGCCTTAGGCGTCTCTCTCTCTCGCGGGGCCCCCGTAGATGGGAAAAATGCGCGAGGACGCGCGCGAGTGCGATAAAGGCAATTTGTACTTGTCTCTCTATAGGCTTTGAAGTGCAACGAGAAGAGAGCCGAGTGTGCGCGTTGTGTGTATACGAGCTATTTTTACGAGTCGGAGCTGTCAATGGCTGCGAATCGTTATGGTAATTTTGTGGGACTTTGTAGGAGTGGAAATGGAGTCTATACTTTGCTGCTTAGAAATGGTACAGTTAATGATTTTATTTGAATCTGGAGTGCTATATAGTTAACGGAATGAGCAATTAAGAAATATAACAGTAAAATTGTATGGTAGAACAGCTTTCATATATATTGTTGTATTACGAACGGAATTGATTTTTCCCATCTCAAGAAACGCTTAAAATTTGAATATACGTTTTCAATGTCGATCTTCGTGAAGTAGCTGCCACTTTTTTAGTATAAAAATTTTTGATTTTTTAATAGAATGATCGGTGAGAAAAAGTGTCAAGTTTATGTCTTCGGTATATACAGTGCAATATAAAATTTGAAGGCAATCCAATATCGATTTGATAAAGTTTCCCACGGTTACAGTATAAATTCCAGTGGCTGATTATACAACTTGTTCTGAAAATGTATGTCTTACACAAGATCTTCGTATAGAGCGCGAAATTCTAAGAAACAAGTTCCATTACCATTTTTCGATATGA
>JAPYZP010003577.1:0-10764 GCA_030522985.1 Torymus sinensis | reverse complement strand
AAAGGGTTAAAAATACGCATACGTAAACTGCATGCGTACACAAAAAGCGCATGTGTACTAATGATAGCGTTTCATTCCAGATTTGTTTTATTGAATTCTTCAGTAAGGCATTTAATTTTATAACAGATTTTTCCGTAGACCGTCATACTTTAATACCGCATGAAGTTTGTGTTATTGCAGTCACTTTGTAATTTAAAATAGAAGCCTTACCCGAGTGAGCGTGAGCGAGCGAGGTAACACTGCTAGTTAGGTATTAGTACATTGTAACACTGGTATAAACACACGAGTTTTATACAAAGTTGCGATTTTTAGGTTACAGTGGTATAAAAAAACTTTATATTGAAAAATTATTCTTTTTATGATATTGAAAAAATATTCTTCCAAGCTTTCATTAATAATGAAAAATTATATTTTCTTATATAGAGAAACAACTAAATGATAACTTATCGAAATTCATATGCCTACCGCTAGAACGGTGGCGCTGATTACCGACCGTTAGGTCAACGGATGTCTTTCAGTTGGTCATCCGATGATCAAAAGTTGGAACTCGGATTACGGAAAGCGTGAGCTATCCGTCTGCTTCGATTTCGACGATCCGCTTGCCAAAATTTTTCTCTGTGAGAGAAATATAATGTCTGTGTTCCTAGAACACAATGCTACATTTTTAACGATTACGTTTAAACAATGACCTCATGCGATTCTATATCACTGGCGTATGTCACTGGGTTTCCGCCTACGTGGTATCACCTAAGCGGCTTTGACAAACTACTTTTTCGTTTTCGTGGTTTTCAAATTTTAATAATCAAAGTTGGTCTCATTCGGTTCCGTCAACTTTTTTTATACTCAAGGAGATTAAGATTAAAAATAAATAAACGCGAGTCGACATCTCTATTTATTGATGATTTAACAATTTTTCAGATGTTTTTCGTTTTGAAATACAGTTTACTGTAGTTACTCCCAAAATCATCGGCAATTAAATTCGTTTGTTTTCTACTCTACTATTTGCGAACTTCAGTTGTTGAATTTTGCTCAAATTAAACTGTGCGTATTTGTTGTGCCGCGTAAAGTGTGTGAAAGAATATTGCAGAATAACAATATCAACAAAAACGAAACGTAAATTTTTAATAATAATCCTTGTAGATCGGTACGACAACATTAGTAAAACAAAAAATGTAAATTTACAAAAATATAATCAACAAAAGAAGACGTGAAATAAAAATCCTAGCAAAGTACGTAAAAAAATGAGCCCGTATATTTGACAAAATCCTGCTCGAAATGTACGAAAGGGGAGAGAAAAACGCGTATCTACACGTTTCGCGAACGAGCGCGCACACCAAGCATTGTCGTCACAGCCCACGAACTCTCGCGGCGCATCAACGTCCTCCCTCTCTCGTGATTTCAGTCACGGGTCGCTCGTAAAATCGCGCGCGCGCCCGCGCGTATATATATATACGCATATTCCCTACACTCGTCACATCCGCGCGTGCGTCGCGCGAGCAGCGCCTGCATGCCGCCATCGCGCCACCGCTGCGGTTATCTTCTCGGAACGCCGCTCTCTGTCATGTGTGTGGAAGAGAGCTGAGAGAGAGCCGTGTGTGGTGCTGCTTTTTTCCCCGCACGCGCGCTCCTTGTTTTTTTCTTTTGCGTCACGAGCGCGGGTGGATATATACCGTCAGAGGCTCGAGTTCACCGTACAAGAAGAGAGCGCTGACTGCTCTTTCTGTACTGCGACTCCTAAGTGTGTGTGTAGAAGTTCGCGAGAAGTTTCGGATGGAACGCGACGCTGCTAACATGGCTTACGATGAAAGAAAGATTGTAGTATCGTTGCAATACGTGCAAATAATTTTGGAAGATCCGCCTTATTTTCTTTTTATGGGAATACACACGTCAGTGGAGTAGGATATTATATTCGCTTTGTTGGAAGGGGAATTCCGGTTTTGTTTAATCTCAAGCGATATAATCCAATTACTTATGGATGAATAAGTTTAGGGAAGTAGGTTAAATAACATGATTTTCAAAGCAAGGAAGTAATCCCTTTTTACAGCGAGCAGGAAGGAATTTTGACGATTCGAAGAACAGAGAACCATATCTTTATGTCCAAAAATCTTGGCGCGACAAAGGACTCGCTCTTCCGCGTAAACGACGTCGTCTTTTGAAATGAAAAAAACTGCGACGTAAGAATTGTCCCGACACCCACGACGCACGCACGTATGTGTATATATACGTGTCTTCGTCTCTTCCTCGCTCTCTTCTCCCCTCCGCCGTCAGTGCACGCGCACGACGAGCCAAAGAGAAAGAGATGAGCGGCCATCGTTGCGTCCGGTCTACCGCGTCCCATCTTGAAACATTCAGCTCGCGTCGGTGGTTAAGTATAAGACTGTACTGAGATTTCGGTGAGATATTCGGCGACCCGAGAATCGCTTGGGCGGCCGATTTTCGAGAAGTCTGAGTGATAAAGTATTGACTTAATATTTTTACCACAAACGATATGCAATAAATTACTGAATTGTTTCGAGGCGATTCCAAAATGGTTGCATATACGTTAAAGTGTATAATGGAGGTGTGATACTAAACTCAAATGATTATTATGTACGCTATGTCAAACATATAGAAAATGTGATTAAAATTCGAAGCTAATATTTATTCGTGATATGAACTGACCGCACGAGTGGAATAATCATTTGATTTCTAATAGATATCAACTAATTAAAAATTCAGGGGGGAAAGAAAGTTGCCGAAAAAATTTTTGACTGCGGTTTCGTCATTTGCGGCTCGATTAGAAAAGATTTACAAAAATCAAAGCTGCACTGTGGTTTCGCATAGTCAATTCATCTTATAATAAGTGTTACCAGATTTTAAATGTTTAATAGGATTTATAGCCACATTTTTCGCGTCAAAATCTTCCCCCACGACAGCAATAAATTCGTATCTTAACCGTCACCGAATGGTATAAGAGCCTATATTTGTAGATCTCTGAGGAAGAAGCCACGGCTCACTCTTGAAAAATAATCCAACCGAAGCATCATCAATCTCCCGTACACACATTACACCACGAATTGCCACGAAACATCGCTCCGAACGAAAGCGAAAGCACTCGACCCATCATCATCATCGTCGTCGTCGTCCCGAGAGAAAGGGAAAGCCGCGCAGCTACTATACCTACACTACCCGACAGGCCGTTCCACACACGCGTTCTCTCTCCCTCGAAAAAAAGAAGCCCCATAGCCGCGATTAACTCGGCAGGTATAGGAGAGCTGGCGCCCGATTAAAAAAGACCGGTTCGCAATTAATCGATCCAAGCGGCAGCCGTTTACGGAGACGCTGGCTGCCGGTCCCCTTAACCCAGTTCGCGGGCGCGCGCGCGAGCCGTTAGGCCCAGTTTTTGCTTTCTTTTTCTCTCTATAATACACCGATTGAGCAATTTCCAGTGAGCGAGCCTGTGCCCCCCGCCGTACAAGGCGCCTGCGCACGCTGCACTTTCGGTTTCTGCGCGATTTTCTTCGCGCGTGTGTTTCCGCGTTGTTCTCTCTCGCAATGACTATGCAGCCGTCGCGCGAGAGTGCAATAATAGTGACGAGTGCGGCGAGAGAGAGAGAGAGAGAGAGAGAGAAAAGTAACTCGCTACTACTCTGTTCTTTTTGAGGTTAAGTAATGGCTATTTGCAGTGCGCAGACCTATTTTGCCTTTAGCCGCTGATAGCTCGCTTTTTCCAGAGCCGTGTGTTCTTGCGAAATTGCTTCGCATGGTTTTACTTTTAATGATGACAATTTTCACACTTTTCAAACGCATTTGTAATTATAATGAAATGCTTTTTCTAGCTCCTGCAGAGGGAAACGTGTTTCCGCGTCTCGACTGCGTTAATATGGGAAAATTATGTCCGATCGCGTTACATTAAGACGAGTGCATTTATGCGGAAATCAATGTTTATTATGCTGGAAGCTACTTATATAAAATATTTTATTTTAACGTTTTGCGCAACCGACATCCACTCGAATAATCAAATATCTATAACAGAATTACTGAAAAACTTCCACAAATGGAACGCCGTGTCGAAATTAATTACAAAAGATACTCAAGAGATTACAAATATAGATATCTAAGCGTTTAAGAAGCACCTTGAAGCGGCCGCAACCACGTCATCTCTCTCTCTGGAATCTTATGAAAACTATTTCTGACGCAGTGTGTGTGTGTGTGTGTGTATATATGTTTCGCGCACACTGTATTACATTCCAATGGTCTCTCGCGCGGGCGATCTATCTAACGCGAGAGTCCGAACAATCGCCACCTCATTACACCGCTATCCGAAAGCCGAGAGAGCGTCAAGGCTGACCCCGCCGAGAGCCTAGATTACACGCGTGGGCAATTTCTATACGCGCGCGCGCCCGCGCAGAAGGGGACGGAAATAGCACGAGAAATATCGATCCCTCTACGCAGGTGTGCGTATACACACAACTTCGTCAACGACGCGTGTACGTTATACTTACTTCTCCTGCGCAGTGCCAGCGCGCCAAGGTGATATTGCGATGACGAAAGGTGTGCCGAATTTTTTATTTTTCTTTTCCAAACGATCAAAATGGGTGGCTGCTTGTGCGTGCGAGGGGAGGGGAGTGGCGCGCGAGTCATTAAAAATGCGAGGCGTTTGAAAAAGTGGCCGGGCGTTGGGTAACTCTGACGTTTTCTAACGAGGTGGGCTGAATTTTGATTGATATATATATACACACACACACACACACACACACACACACACTTAAATGGAATTTCTTAGAAAATGTGACATACAATATTTTACAGCGGATATTTGAACATTGATCGTGTGAAACTCAAGTTGTTTATTTCAGTGAAAATCGTTAGGAAGTATTGTGTTTATAAAGTTGTGTTGTGTACGATGATTCTTTGGTCTGTATCAAACTACAAGTTTATTTATATATGTTAGGCTCGAGCGATGTAGCAATAATTTACCCCACTCGGGAATAATTCCCCCGGGAACATTAGCCAGAAATATCATCGCTGTATAGATATCGTAATCGAGCGAAATTAATATTAGGTAATGCCCGGCAACACGAAGAGGCACACAATAGCGAAAGTTCGCGTATAATCTCTCCCCTCCCGAGTGTATAGGAAGGTAAACATCTTTGTTTGGGAGGTGTATAACGAAATTTACAAATGATCGATGTTTCGAAAATGATAAACATCAGCTCTTAATTCATACACAATACAAGTATTACGTTTCGCGTATTTATTACGAAATACGAAGCCTGCACTTCTAAGTGATTAATATCGGCTATCCCTCTCTCTCCTCTTATATTCCCGGCGATTCAATTCACATTTCAATCTCGCGTTTACCGTATTGTTCTGATTCTTTTTAAAAGTCAGCTGTAACAATGTATCGCAATACTTTGCAATAATTTACTTATCTCTGTTATGCAAATGCCTCCAAGTTGCGATTCCTTGCATGGGAACTCGCATAAGAAAATATTTGCATTGTCATAAAGATGGCTTATAAAGTAATAAAAACATGATTTACAGAAAAATATCGTACTTTTACAACTTTGCATTTCATGAAAGCCGATACCTCTCTCTCTCTCTCTTTGTTTGATTTTCAGTTCATCATATCACAATCACGAACCAGTTTGAAATCCGATTATCTATAATTTCCCAGACGAAATTAATAACTCGAGTATATATCAATAAATTATACGACGACATTAAAAATCCACTCTAATTCCATAAAACTCGAATCTGAAACAATAACCAACCGATCAGCCCCATCGACACTAATGAACCGCATTAGCCTGTCCCTCTCTCCCGAAAGCTCGGCAAAACAGGCCGAAATCACTCGAATTACCTCGGCACAAAGCGCCGCGAAAAGAGAGAATCCCTCGGGCACTTGGGCTGCAGCGCGGCGATGGAATAATATAATGCCCGAGTGGTAATTTCAGGCCGCTCGCGGCGGCGGCGGTCATTGATCGAGCGGCGATGCTGCTGCTCTCTTCCCCTTCCACATTCTCCCTCTTTTTCCACTCGCGCGGCGTAAAAGATATACGACGCATCGCTCGCGCACACACCTCCGCACGCGTTACGCCGCTGACTTGTATACGAGCCGGCTAAAATGGCGCATGCACGCGTGTTAGGTGCGTGTGTATAATATACAACGCGTAAGGAGCGAATGCGTAAGACGCTGGACACTGTGTCGCCGGGTGATTGAATTTTCATGTGACGGTTATGGGACGATGAACATGTGATGTGGCGATTGTTAAGTGGCCATGGGCGGAGGAAAAAATTACGGGGGACCCGAGTGCGGCTGTAAATATTTTGCTGGTGCAGTTTTTGCTTTTCTATCTTTTTTTTATTATAGTTTTATCATGTTTTATAATGGACGACATGATAGAAAGTTATCAAGACCGCGAAGAAATGGAATGTTAAATATATAATTCTGACTGTTAGGATGCTTGCATATTATATCGACACTATTGATATCAATTATTTGAAAAATCCATTTAACAGTATAGGCCTTTTGTTTCTATTCCGCGAAAGAAAATGCTGAGAAATCGTAGAAAGGAATGACACTTATTGGAAAGAGCGAAACTAGGAATTGAAAAGCAGGAAATTTACTAGTTTTATTTTGGTGGTGTGTATAAGTATGGGTATGCTGATATGCGACAGGAGTGTAAAAATGGCACTACGTGCAATAAAAAGAGGAAAAGTGATTCTAATTAAAAAGTACTTGTAAAATATAATATCATTCTTACGTATCCTCATGAAGTCGGTTATAATGATTTTGATTAATTCATCAAAGATGCTTACCTGTAACAAATAAAATAAAGAATATATTTAAAAAAACGATCATTTGTAAATTGAATACTATAATTGTGATGAAGTGTACTCTAAAAAAGTGTTCTAACTTATAATTGTTTATCACTTATACTCAAAGCACTAATGCATTAAATAACAAGTATTTAAAAACTTTCAAAAACGATACTACAATATGTATTTTTTTTAAATCCTAATTATATTGACTAACTAAATTACTAAACCATTCTCAAAACATTGTCAAACATAACCTCTAAACTGCAGCATATAATTTCTTATAAATCTCTTTGCGGTTATGTCAGCGTAAATCTTCGATTTCGAAAGAAGCTCAAGTACCGATAAACTGTTGTCGCGGAAAGTGCGAAATTTTCTCGAAAACATAAACACACGTTGATTCGAGGCGAAAAGAAAGGCAGCAGAAAGCGAACACTTACACACGCGCCGCCATATATGTCTGCTGGCGCGTCTGAGTTACGCGCGCGTGTGCTAGCTATGAGGTAATACACACGCTCTCTCAGTCTCCTTTCACTTCGGCATTTCACTCTCGTAAGAGATGTGTGTCGCCGCGCGCGCGCGCAAGAGATCGACGAGACGTGGATCAGGGTCAGCGCGTTCTCTCGCTCGTTCCGAGGCTATAGATACTTATACACACACCCACTCACGCGAGTATGTGTTATCTTATCGCGGGCGGAACGAATACGTGTGTATATATATATATGTGCGTAGTACGCGTGCACGTGTGTGTGGAAAGATTGGATGAGAAGTAACGCGGAAGTATCGCGCCGGTTCGGTTTTTTTTCGGTTGGCGCGGTCTTCCGCGTGCGGCGCTATTGTAATGCAAATTCGTTTGGTAATGTGGAGCTGATAAGGAAATTGGAAAGTGATTATTATACAATCTTAGATATCGATTTGAATATTCAATTAGTTCAGGTGATAAAAATGATAGTGGGTAATTTGCTTGATAAGTTATAAAAAGGATTTGACAAGATTTTAATTAATATATACTTATTTGTAAGAAAAAAGCTATAGCGTTGAGTTTCCCGGTGGCTTGATTGATTCAATATTTTTTAAGAATAGAGGTAACTTCATGTTGTTGTTTTGTTTTGAAATTTAATATCTTAAAAAAAAAAATTAATATATTTACGGATAAAATGTCTTTTTAAGCCATCGTAAAAATCACGATTACAGCAATATTGTTTTGAAATGAATTTTTTTTTTCGGAAAATAATATCAATACAATAAACAATTTTTTAATAACCAGTATTTTTTGTTTACGTTTCTATATCCATTTTTAAAAATGTAAGTTTAAAATAGATTATCTTATCTAAAACGAGTGAATTGAATATAGAGTGAAAGTTCGCTAGAATTGAAAATAATGTTGAAATCTTTTGTTAACAAAATTATTACAGTAGCTTTATCATTATTATTCTTTATTACTAGCTTTACAATTACATAAAAGTGAAAATTGGAAGTAGCACGTTACTATGTAATGGTTACGGCTCAAATTGTAAATAATACAAGAATTTCACATTATAAAATTAAGCAACTTATTATTTGTTTATGTAGATTATAGCTTTAGTATAGGATACCACATAAAAAGCTCAATAAATCCGGAAAGATATAGAATGACCTCGTTTATCAGATAAATTGTTTGACAAAAAGTTCAATTCAAGAGTTTCTTTAAAAGCTATAGGTATTTTATAACTAATGCGAGACATAATCAGTTAATATATGCCTATTATATAAAATTTACGTTTAGATTTCTAATGTATTTATAATTCTTTGAATTATGTTAACTGAGTAAATTCGTCGATTATTTCAACATTAACGCGTGAAAAATACATGCTTGCAATCAATCAACAAATAGACAGCAGGAAGTCCGCCAAAAATGAAAACCATTAAAAAATTGTCTTTCATTCAAGAATTACAATATCCAAAACAACAACTTGATCCTCGCCCACATGCCGAATCTTTTTCATCGATCTTATACGCTTTTTGATTGATGAACAAATATATTTCTACAATTGTACATATGTTTTATAGCCACTTTTATATAACAACGAGTATCCTCATATATATACGTATACGTGCTCATCGATTCGACTCGGCACCGGATCATTCGCATTAACAGGAGAGAAAGCAGTTTTCTCCCAAATTGTTTCCGGACGGCTATATACGCATCTGGCGTATTTTTTCGGTCTACTGCCGCCGCTGTACTGCCAGACCGATACATTAAGCCGATTACATGCAAATGTAAAAGTTCCTTTCGGGCTTTGTGCTTCGATGCGAGTGTGCGCACGCGCGCACGGGTTGCTAAAAAGAAACCGGCGAAAATCGGTTACGGCGCGGCGACGCAAATGTTTTTGCGCCAATTGAACCAAGTGCGAGACTTAAATCAGTTAAAGTAAGCTCGGTTTTAAGTGGCACAAAAATTAAACATCAAAGTAAACATAGATTTTGCAATCGAACGGTTATTCTTGTATTGAAATGCTTTGAAAATTTTCAGTATTTATGATTTAAAATTACTTATAAATCTTTAAAACAATCTTCATTGCTTCTAGCTACAAAACCGGTATTTCTTCTTGCCGCATTTCAATAAAAATTGATCTTAAATCTTTCAAACGGCATGTAAAAATTATATTGCAAATCTATGAATAACAAAAGATACAATAAGACCATTTGAGATCTTTTACGACGAGGAATCGATCCGAAGAACGAGAAAACGAGCGGTTGCAGAATAAATCACGACCGTTGCCGCGCTCTGGAGACACTTTTGAAGAGGTGAGTTGCGCACGTGTGTTTGTTACGTTATATTGCATCCTCTTTCGTCATGAATGTATACTCATTTTCGAACGTAAAACGACACGAGTATTTAAGACTGTGAGCACGATCTTTAGTTTCTGCAGAATCTAACATGATTTTGAGTGGTTAATCATCCGCCATCTTTCAAGTAACAGTACTATACAACTTGATTTAGCGAACATGTAAGTAAATATAATTTTAAATTGACAGATTTCAATAGTTCATTTAAAAAGATTTCTAAGTATCTAGATAAAAAAATACTACAATAAATGCAAATTGAATAGTCGAACAATGTATTGCATTTTAAAACAGATTGCATCGAGCTAAATCATTTATACTTCAAAAACGAATTTTACTGTAGTGCCTATTATCAAAGTCTATATTCTATATCATTAAATAATATGTCCACTAAAGATTTATAATTCAACTCTGAATAACTAGTTTACTAAAAGGAATGAATTTTAAGACGATAAACTCAGGCGCAGAACTATCCAAACCACATTTCAAAGCTACTAATCAGCTATTTACAATTTCAGGCACAAAAGAATCGTGACCCAAGACACCACAGCAGTTGACGAGGGGCACTGACGATGGTGGCGTCCACCACATGCCGACGGGCCGCGAAATCAATGCTTACCTGCGGCAACGTCCCCGCGCACAATTAACTCTGTTAAGTAATTAAAGCCGGAGCCTCCGGTTACAGCAGTGGCGCCACGCGTTAATTAGACCAGCCCCGGTGTGTTTAGTCAAGCGGCGAGAGAAGACAGATAGACAGAGAGAGAGAGAGGGAGAAACTATGCGCTCGCTCTTGTAAATTTATAATTGCTCAGGCTTTGTGGCGTGCGCGAGCGCGTGCGGGGTAGGGAGAATCCGAAATTCCCGCTCGATTGTCTAAAGACGGTCCTATATGTTGACTAAGCGCGCGCGCGAGTTTGTGCGGTGTATATAGTCGAACGATCGCCAGATCGATGGTTAATGCGCGCACTGTACTTGCGACCCGCGGGGGCTTAATCGAATGGTAAACGCGCGTACGAGAGAGCGACTGACGGATTTGCGATGGCCGGGGAGATAATTTATCAATGTAATTAATTGTTCGGTAGAAGAGGCGTTGAGCTGTCGTTGCAGTGAGTGCAGCGAGTTTTTTTTTTTTTT